>OY735217.1:35419968-35467468 GCA_963457665.1 Thysanoteuthis rhombus | reverse complement strand
TGAAGATTGAACTCACTATGATAGTGGTAGACTGCGAGATTTGTTTACTAACCATTGTCTCACTGCAAGGCGAGCTAATGCTGAACTTACCTTTGTCTGGTCGTAACTACCTCAACCGGGGTTCTGCAGGAGTCTACGATTCCACGAAACGTTACATATTCAGTGGAAATTTTATACATGCGCGGAAAAGGAGATCCCTGTCATGATAACATTTGACTCTTAAGCACCACAAAAAGACCAGCGACTGTGATTTTTGACAATCGTTATGAACTCAGTTTTGAAAGGAAAACTACTTTGAGCTTTTATATTTTATATAATTATATAAAGTTTATGGAAAACACTAATTTAATAAAAGTGAGCTAGGCTTATGAATATTTCTTTTTCAAGAAAACCGACTTGCATATTTTTTTCAGGTGATTGGGAACTGAAGAATAGAGAATCTGAGAATGTTTACCAAAATGTACGAACCCCTACAAAACTATCTTTCTGTACACTGCAGAATACTAATAATTACTTTTAGAATACAATGCATACATTCTTAACACAATGATGTGCCCTTAGCTTCCCATAAGTAGGATCCCATGGGATCAATGGTTCCTCCAGTCAAAAGAGGCTGAAGAAGGCTGGTCTGGTATAAATCCAAAATGATGAGTTGTCCGGTGTGGATCGAATTCAATACAGTATCAACATTCTGCGAGACTAGCTTACAAACCATTGCTCCACGTTAATGCACCCAACAAACTCTATATAAATAGCTTGAGAGGCTATCTCGCTTGCAAATGCACTATATGTGCTCTTCAGATGTATATCTGTTTTTTTATTGTTGACAAGACCAAAATTTGGTTGAAAGATTCATTCCTTAAAGCTACAACCCTACCTTTGTAAAAGTCTGTAATTTGTAGATAATGCAAATTTGTTAACTCGGAATTACCTTAGATGTTGTTGTAAGATAAAGCATGAAAGCAATCCGGAATTCACACACTCCAAATTATGAAGAAAAAAACTTATGAACCTCATTATTAATTCTAATTTAATTTTCCTCTAAATTTGTCGAATTTGAAACGTTCTGAGCGTTGTGATAAAAAAACACAACAATGAGATAAAAGGAATAATGAAAGGCTTCATCTAAGAAATTCAATCTACAAAAATTCAACAATCCCATCATAAACATCATATTCGACATATTCTTGCTTTTCTTTTATTGCTCTGGTATATTTTGATCAATCATCTTAATTTTATGAATTACATTAATTAAATTATTCCGTTTTATTCGGCTTGATAGTTCATTCTAAAACAACAGTTTATTTTTGTTTACTCTCCTTCAATCTTCTTCCGTGAATGACGACCATGAGATGCTTAATAGAAGCATTCATTATTAGATTCAGTGATTGGATACTTCTGATTTTTAAGTTCAATTTTGAGAGCGGACAAATGTTGATTCTGAAATGCCTTTCTTCAAGTACACAGTCAAGCATTGGCATAGCAAGACATTGAATGTATTATAAGTAATTATGTCGATGATGGTGTGGCTATTTAATCTTTCATTCATACGGTCACGTCTCTGTCGATGGATGCAATTTCCTTAATGTATGAATCTCACCTCCTACTCATAAATGCACTTCCCTTCCCAAAGATCGCACCCCCGGCAAAAGGAAAGACGCGTTTCTAAAAGGAAACACATCTGATGCTAATATCAATGACTCAGAAACATTCTAAAATGGTGCCTGCAGATAAAATGGTCGCTCTAAAGCAATTCATGACCAGAGTGAAAAGAATAGACGTATGAAGAATGTTAAGGATCGTATGGCGATTGCTCATCTCTTACTGTGGAACCGATTTTCGACTTGCAAACAATTTGGGGCAGTTCTCGCTCAAAGACGAAGGCACCCATCGATGGTTTGAAACATAAAACGATTCTTAAAGGGCAGAAGGCAAAACAGAGGCTTGGTTTCCTCCTAGACTGAACGTATCGAAAGTTTAAAAGATTTTATTTTCAGAATTCTTTCTCGTTTTTTTTTCTTTTCTTTACTCAATTCAATATCTTACTTTCTTTCTTTCTGTTTTTTTTTTCATTTCTTTCTTTCTAAATCCTGTTAATTTCTTTCTTCATTCAACTTATTCCCTTTCCTTCTTTACTCAACATGATTTCTTTCCCCCTTCGCTCAACATATCCTCTTTTTGCTTTCTGTCTTCACTCAATTCAATCACATTCCTCCCTTTCCTTCTGCGGAGTAGAAAGACTGTGTTGCTTCACGTGTTGACGTGCTGTCCAACTTATATATGAGCATTCAGAATTCTATTCAAAATTTTTTTTTTACCTGGGTTCGAACACCAACCACTGGCAAATACGCAATTGCCTCAGCCACGAAGCAAACCCTCTTCCCTTTATTTGTTTCTTTCCATTCTTCAATCTCTGACTTTCTTCTGCTCGTATTTAATGTTGTCAGATTTTACCCAATTGCTTATCTAATAAATTTTAGCCAAATATACCGACGACAAGATAAAAAGCAGCGAGGGCCTCCTAGCTTGGAACTAGTTTGGTCGCCAATTAGCAAGAGAGGTGGATTCGATCCTCACAGATGCCCCACTATTATGGCTTTGAGTCATAATAAGGCGGTTACCTCCCGGTAGCATAATGGTTAGCGAGCAAGTCTAAAACGCTATTACTGCTATATAATGAGTTCGATCCTGAATGGGTGTCTCACAATCGTTACCTCAAGTCCAAATAAGTCAAGGCTAATGAATATCTGTTAACCAATGAACAGAATGGTTAGGGTTTAGCAGAGCGAGATAATTAAAAGGGGTCCAGTCCTTCATAAGTCCAGAAGCATCGATTAGAAATGAAGCAGGTGTTCTCTGCAAGAATGGAACACCAAAGAGAGAATTCAAAAGATAAGGGGAAAAAAAGAAACAGGTCTGGTTAGTCACCCAATAGAAACCGTCATGTAGCCAACGACTTTTATCAGCATGTCTTGTTGTGGGAGGAGGGTTTAATGAATTGAAACATTGATAAAAAGAATGAATTGGTTACTTCTCTCGGATTTTGATGGGCAGTAATCACTAGAAAAAACGTCTGAATTTTCAAAAAGCAAGCGGACACAAACTAAGGGACCAATTCAGCATTAAGTTACACCAAAAACTGAACCCCCGTTCCAAAATACTTTTAAGGGGGGATTTAGAAAAAGCAAACAAAATACAAACATTTTTTGTTGACGTAATGAGAAGTAAATGTTTATATTTCAGCCTTCTAGCGTGCATGGTACGTACATAGCCAGCCAGCCAGCCAGCCAGCTGGACCAACTTGAAAATCTAAGAAGTCTATGAGGACAGTTCTGGTGACAGTTTTGATTTACGGTTTCTAATAGAAGTTAGAAACCAGACGTAAAGGAAATTGAAAGAACAAAGAAAAGAAAAGAGAAAGATTGCAAGAAATGGCTGGATAGAGAGAAAGGACAAGAACGAAAAAAAAAGAAGAAAAGAAATGAAAATTGAAGGAATGTTGATAAGAAAAGGGAGTAAGTAGAAATAGGAAAGCAATGAAAAAAGAGAAAGAAGAAGATCAATAAAGAAAAAAATGGTATGAAATTAAAAAAAGAAGAAAATCAATACAAATCGAAAGAAAAAGCTTGGCTACGCTAAGGTCAAACTCCTTCGCTTCATCGTATTCTAAAAGGCAAACAAAACAGAATTCATTTCCCCATACAATATCATTCCAAAACTACGTGTCTTATTTCAACTCCTTTATTAGTTATATAATCAATGTTTACCACAGTAAAAAATATAAAACTTTTTTAAAACTTTGAAACAAACGGAATACCACCAGGAACACTGTTTTAAAATCAATCATCTTTTCCTTAAATCTATCAGTTCGTTTTTCTAGGAATTGCAGCGTGAAAATTGATTTTTCATTGTTTGCTTGAAAAAATAAAATATATTCTATTCTATTAATCTCATCGAAGACAGCCAGCACTGTCATTTTTTGTTATTGCTTGACTTGTCATCAGTTTTTGAGTACGTCATAGTTTTGCGTGTATGACTCATCGGATATTGGTGAGGTAATATTGTTACTTAACGAAAATAAAATCAACTCTAAAGTTTAACAAAATGAATAAGTAACAAAATACAATGGGATGCAAAGAAATAAAGGGAGAAAATTAGAAAAACAGGAATAAGCCGATAAAAAAGGAATGACAGAAAGAAGGAATGAGGAAAACCACGGGAAGAAAGAAAGAAAGAAATAAAGAAAGAAAGAAAGTGAAAATAAAGAGAGAAGAGAGGTGAATAGAATGAAATGGAGGAGGAGAGATTGAAACTAATGGAAAAGAAAGAAGAGACAGAAAATTAGAAAGAGAGCGAACCGCTTGAAGGTGAATGAAAACGCAGAAGGAATTGAAGGAATATAAGATTGAAGGAGGTGGCGGCGTCTTTTATGGTTGGGATTGGTGCCTTTGTTCGCTGGCGTAATCAGTGAATCTTTTCTTTGGCAAAATTCTCGCTTTTCAGCCTGACCAATTATCGGCACAGACCCGAAATCGTCTTGTTTCTCTTTGAATGCTGAATCCAGCACTTGATGCTCCAGAGGTTATGCCTGTAGACTTTCATTTCTTCATTGCATTCATTAACTCATACGAACGTTGATACCACTTGATATTGAGAAAAAAAAAGAGTCAAGCCTGGATACATTGATTATATGCGCATGTGCAAGTGTGACAGCATTGTTGTTGTCTGCCTCTTTTACGCTAAGATTGTTTTATGCCTTCTTCACTAAAGAAGGTCTGGCTGACTTTTTGTTATATGATAATGAAAATTTTTTTAGAAGTCCTGCTCCAGTGAGTTGAGGTACTGAATTATTTTTGGATATTGATTAACTTTGGAGCTCAGCGCCGAATCTCTGAGAGTGAGTGATTGGCCATTCTCTCCAATCGTGTGACTGATCCATTTTTGTTGGATAAAAATAAGATGCGTGAAGCCATTGCATTAGTTTGCGCCTGGCTTGGGCTTGTTAAGGTTGACTATGGAAGTATCAAAGTCTTGCTGCTATTGTCTGGGCGTACAAAGCAGTTATGGGAAGGAAGATTGACCAAATGCTCACTCACCTATTCTTGTCTATCAAACATGCAGGCCACTGACGAGATATTTTGTCAAGATATCTGATGATGGGATAAAAAAAGCAAGGAAAGTAGATCCATGCCCTTTTCAAAGGCATTGAGACTCAGTTTGCTGTGTTTTCTAAACCGGTAACTGTCATGCCATAACTTTTTGCACATATCAATTATATATCGCAAAGGTCTTTATTTTTTTGTTAATAGGAAACGTATGTAGCTGGTATTTTGCAAATCTTCAAACATTTGTGGTCCTTTACTTCCCAAGCATTGTCCTATCCTTCTGCATTGTATCATTAGTTTGCCAATTCATTTTTCATGGCATCTTTTCGGTTTTCCGTTTAATGCTTTTCAGTTTTACATTTTTCTCCCATAACAAGCCCTATTTTATTGTCAAAGATTGCAGAGTAACGTATTCATAAAATCGGTCCCTTTTGATCAAATGAATCTGGCGCACATCTTCAGAATATATGTTGGAAAAGGCAATACAGAGGGTCATAATTTGATGTCATAATTTTCCTTAGAATATAGATTAAGATAGTATTTCAGGTCTGTGTCACTCTCAGTGACTTGATCGGTGTATCTTCTTGCCTATTGGATGTTATGTAGTGAGCTTACTTTGTGATTCTTATATTATTACTTAATACAAGAAATCATTCTCAGCGTTTAGTGTGATTACCATTTAACGCAGTGGTTACGAATCTGGAGTCCACAGATATCCGTCAAATAATGCTTGGGGGTCCACAACAGTGGCCTCTCCGAACCTGACATTGCGAATCTTGTGACAGAGAAAATCGTCATCCATCGCACGGCTATTAAAAACATAATTGTTGTACACATACCTTTATCATGTATTAGAATACGAATAAATATAAACCAAGCATTTGGCAGAGCAATTTCAGCATTCAAGAACACGAACATCCCACAAGCTTTAAAAAGAAGAGTATACATCCAATGCATTCTCCTATGGAGCTGAAACATGGAATCTAACCAAGAGACTGACCTGCAAACTGAGATCCATGCAACGTTACATGAGAGAATCATGCTCGACATCACATGGAGACATCACAAGACAGCACAACATATTGGGAAAAAAACAGGCGTCCAAGACATCATAATAAACCATTAGAAAATTCAAATAGCAACGGGATGGTCATGTTGTAAGAATGGCAGGCTACAAATGGACATCACAGCAATACGGAACTGAGGCTGGCAGTATATGACATGGTGAGACAAACTGGACAGGTTCAGAAAATATTGGCTCTGCGACGCCCTGGGAGAGGTGTATGTCCGACGACGGACGATAAAAGACTGATGATGAGGATTTTAAATCAAATATGATTTATAAAGATTTTTTTATTGTAGTTCAAAAACTATCCTGAAAACTTAATGCCAAAAATAGGGGCCGGCCAGAATATTTTCTTTATAGAAGGGATCCTTGACTTTTCCTAGTTTCAAAACCGCTGATTTAACGCATTGATATTGATTTCATTCGCAACTTGTGATCCAATACATATGGCCCTTTGCCAAACTTTGCTTAATCCTACAAATATCTATTATTCCTTACTGTGGAGTCAATACGACTTTCCTTCTTGTTAGCAATGAAAATGAGTGACCTAACCCTATGTATTTGGAGAGGAAATATAATTGATATTGCTAACTGGGTTAAATATGAAACCTGAAGCCCGTGAAAGCTACATAAGATGTATTTACGCATGCATTTTCTTGAGAGCAGACGTTCGAGAATCGTTTGCAAGACGCAGCAACAAAAGATATGTAATATTGCAGATGTTTTTTTTTTACACTGGACCAAGTGTCCGATTTGCATGTTTGTGTATATTAATTGAGTGAGGTAAGACTACATGTGGAAGATACTCATATTTTTGTAGGTATCTTTGAGACGCAAATAAAACAAAAATAAAACTATTTCAATTGAAGCTCAGTTCCCAGGGCTTAATTCGTGAAGCTTGTTACTTTATTTACGAGAAAAAATCTCTAGACGTTAAGCCAGTGCACAAATTGCCTTCTTTTAGAGCGATCAGACTGGTTTTTAATTGGCCTGTGAGAGATCGTAATTACTCCAATTCGTCTGGCAAGACGGTTGATTCATTTTACTGACAAGCTGCAGGTTACTGATAGAGGATTGAAAGAAGGAATACAGAGAGTAAGTGGTTGACTAGCCGAGTTTGGCACAAGATCACAATTTTAGAGCAACCAGTTAAAATCAAATTCATATCATTGGCTTTGACTTACTCTCCTTGTATGTCAGACATCTTAAATGGTAAGATAGTAGTTATTGAGGAAATAGTTTATCATAATCAAGAATAACGTTATGAAGTAGTTATTGCTTTCAAAATCAACTAGTCCCAAACTACTTTACTTAAAACGAATCAAAAATCATTATAATATAAAGTTGTTCATAACAATGGATTCAACTACATAACAATGAATTCATAACAACGAATCTGAATTTACAACGAGAAATGCTAATTGTTCAAATATTTACATTGTTCGCTTAGTGTTATCTGCCAGTTGTTCTAATCAAAAAGATCCTGTTCCAAAGTGATCACCATAAGCAACTTCCCCTGCGCACAAATAGAAAGCGAATAAGAATAAAAGCGAGAATAATCCCTGACAAAAGGATGATGGTTTGAAAGGTAGTTTCACTAAGCCTTTACTTGGTGTAGTGGGTTCGATCCTCACGATGTTCATGATCCTAGATCAGACGAAGCTAGGCTTGGTGAACATCAAAAAAAAAAGAAAGAACGAAGAAAAGAAAGAGTGACGATGTGAAACAAAGCAGAAGCAAGATGAAGATGACAGTATCGAATGAATGAATATATGAATGAATATATGAATGAAAATAGCGAATAAAATCTTTAAAGAAAATGAAAACAAAGCGCGAGGTTATGAAGTGGATGAAATATATTTTGGAGTAAGAGGAGAAATGAATAGAAGAAGAAAAATGAAGAGGATAGTTAAGAAGACAGTAAAGAGTGAGAAAAGAAAATGAAGAAAAAGAAGAAAAAAGTGCAAAAAAAGAAAGAAAGAAAGACAGGAGAAGCTGAGAACTTGGAGAGAGGAAGGGTTAAAAAGGTAAGAGGAAAATAAGGATGATAATAATAATAATCACAATCCGGAGAAAAGAGGAAGCAGATGGAAGAGAGAGCGGGGGAGCCGGAGAGAGAGAGAGAGAGAGAGAGAGAGAGAGAGAGAGAGAGAGACAGAGAAGGTGGGGGAAGAAATGAAAGGAAAGGAAAATAAATTAAAAAGGTAAATGAAGAAAAAAGGGACAGATATAACTTAGCTTCTAGATGAAGAAAGTGGGTATTATCTAAGCTTAGCATAGTCAGGCACAGGGTTACAAAGAAGAAAGAATAATAGGAAACATTCTACTACTACTACTACTACTGATATTGATAATGATAATAATGACGACGATAATATCAAGAACAGGATAAGACTAAATCAAGGAGATACATCAGGAAAAAAGGGGTCAGAAGACGACAATGCCCGAGGAATATGCCCCTAATAATAATTACATTTGTGCCTTAACGAGTTTGTAATTGCCCCTGGGGTGATGAGGTTTCTTCAGCTGTCAGCCATCTGTTTTTGTGCGAGAAAAAAAAAGCCTGGCCGGCACGGATGGTGACGTGTGATGCTGGCAAAAGCGACTCTCTCACTTGCATCCATTGTCGTGGCTTTCTTTAGATAGCACTTCTGCCTGTTTTAGTCGACACCTTCAACCCCAAACAAGAGCTCGTTTGTTGCAAAGCAGATCCCCCCCCTGCTATCCACTGAGAATAATTGAAAGCCCCTTAGGCAAGTTCTTCCAGCCTCTTGTATGCAGGACATCGCGAAAAGCAGATTTTTTAAAAAAAAGTTATAGCTAGATTGTTTTTATCAATGGCAAGAGTAAATGTGTGACCATTCAAGAATCAAAATTGTCATGAATGAAAATATTATGCTAGAAATTGCAGAAAAGTTTAAAAAAAATCATAGCAAACCTCTAAAAACTAGAATCGGTGTTATTCATTTAGCTGCAACTTTAGCGAAGGATAGCATGAAAACGCAACCTCAACTCTCTCCCTGATTAAACTGGTTCTCAGGTGAATCTTCATTACAGGTGATCTATAGCAAATACACTAAACCTTTTCCTTGCTTCTATGATAGCAGAGATCTGTTTGGAATATCCCAGACTGTCGTCCAATTTTGCTGATCTCTGCCACAATCTTCTCCCAGTTTCCAAAATCAATCTGCAACGCCCTATTGTTTGCTGCATCACTATCTTTCTCTTCTTATTAGATATGATTCGATTACCGTAACCTTCAAAATGCACAGGATGTAAGCTCCATGGGGATTGTGTGTATCCAGAAGAAACTCAGCAAAATACCTTTATATCATAGGTAGCGAGCAAGTTTGAAATCTAAAAACATATACAGTCATTTGCTTTCCAAACATTGTCCTCTTACATCCTCTTTGTTTGCCCATTTTTCGTAGTTCTCTTTTTCATTTGTATACGCATTACACTGCAACTTGTGGTATTTTCTTCTTCTTCTTCTTCTTCTTCTTCTTCTTCTTCTTCTTCTTCTTCTTCTTCTTCTTCTTCTTCTTCTTCTTCTTCTTCTTCTTCAGTTTTACCTTCTTCTCCCGTAATAATCCAGTTGAGTACACCGATAGTCTTCTAAGGGATAGACAGTGATTTTCCAACAATATCCAACAGGTATCAAAAATGTAAAAAAAAGAAAGTAAAGTTAGTTGGACTCTAGTAGTCGTGTCTGAAATCCTTCAAAAGTAAGAACTGGAAAAACTTCAGAGTTATCTTTCCTTTTGAATTGACAAAGGTCAAACGACTTGTAGCGAAACAAAAGTTCACTGCAAATGTGACATTGCTGTTAGCACCAACGATTGAAACAGCACTTACATGAATACATATTAGTAGATAATCGATCGTGGAGCAATTCCTGTCCCGAATTTGAGTACAATCTGGATGATTGATCTATTTTCGAAGAGTGATCAAATCCTTATTGACGATCCTTGTCTAGCTGGTATTGTACTAAACAGTAATAGGAAGATATTTGTAATTCAGGGAATTTCATCAACAATATGAAAATAGAATCATTACTCATTTATAATATCATTTCATCTATTATTCATTTCATTTTTTAGTATGTACGATGTTACACTTTCGTTATTTCTACCACTGTTTAATATACTTTTCATAGTATGTTAAAATAATAGTCGCGAGACTAAGAATAAGATTTTCTTTATGATATTTTTCTCATGCTTTGGAAAGACTGTGAACATTCAGACCATATTCATCTCAATTATATCATCCTAACGATAAGATTAAGAATTTCTTTGACGATGGAGTTTTAGTTGGAAATCCAAGACTTTAGGTCTGTCAACGCATGTGTTTATGAATTTCGAATCACTTTTGATTCACCTGTTCACAGTGGATCCCTTTCCTCAGCTACCTCTCCCCATTGTCCTCTACAAAGAGGGTTGGGACACTCACTCGTGTCTGTGGTCAATACCAAAGTGTAATTGATTCTTTTATAGGGAATCGCTCATTTCAAAGACATTGTTTTTCATTCCACATTTTGCGAAGACATAGTCGTAAACGTTGGATTTGGAATCTCGCTGAAAGATGAACTGATTCTGAAAAACTAGTATCTCAAGAAAAGGCATATTCTACTAAACTCGGCCTAGTCCTTAGTCTTGAGGCCCAAATGGGAAAAATGGAAACTGGAAGATTGTGTCACGTCAATCTTCCAATTTTGGACAGCCTCCTTCCTTTGAAAATCAGCATTCGAAATCTTGGTCGAACATCGATCACCGGCACTGGTAAAAGATATACAACTACCATAGTCATGAGGCAAGCCCATATAGACACACTAAGGTTGACTTAGTTCGACACAAGGCCTCTCACGTGGCACAACGAGTGAGAATGAACTACAGTGAGATCTGTGAGACTTGCTTGCTTACGCGTTGAGGTGCTCTTTTTACAGCAGAATGTATATGAATTTAATGAAAATATTTCAGCTAATCAGTCGAAATTAAATGTCAAGTAGATGCTCAGTTAATTGCTTTTTTTAGTTAATTACTTTGTCGGTTATGGAACCTGACTCTTTAAAACGGTCGGGTAAAGGGCCCGGTGGGTGTTTTAGAATTTACAGGACCAATTTATGAACCTTTCATGTTATTCTGTAATGGATATCCTTTATGTCTCCGCGGTCTTCTCAACCGTGGAGACTTCAAACGTTCCTCAACCGTATGTTCACTTTTGTTCGTTCTTATCATCTATTTTTTTTTTTAATGTTTCACTTTAAAAGCATCTTATGGCTATGACAAACACATGAAGAACAATAATGTGCCGGAGTTAGCTAAAGGCAAATTATCAATAAATAGAGGAGAAATTTGTCAACGGATTTTGGGTGTCAGGTTTGTGTTTAAAGGAAGTCGAGGTTATAGCTGGTTAATTGATTATTTGGCAAAAGGCGGAAAAGATAATTTGCTGTGGCGGTTGTGATTTTCTGATGAGTTATGGGCAGTATTTAGAAAAAAAATTACTGAGAAAGAGAGAGGGAAAGCACGTGCAGAAGAGAGAGAGAGAGAGAGAGAGAGAGAGAGAGAGAGAGATATGGGAGATATGGGAGATATGGGGGGAGAAGTTAGAAGCGAGCAGATGAAGGGAAAAACATATGATATTAAAGACAGAGAAAGCGAATTGAATTCATGCTAAAATTTCGAACGTTTTTCTTAGAATAAAACATTTCCTTCATATAAATCCAAGGCATTATTATTATGTTATAAAAGTGTTTCCCCTCGCTTTTTATGACCTCGTACCAAATTTTAGCTGAATTGTGTATTCTATCATAAAAGAACGATTTCGGTTTTTATTCTATGACTGTAAATTTTTCGATTTCTGGAATTTGTTGAAATCGATGATTAGACAGCTAGTGTTGCATAGAGTGATAGAAGGTCTTTTCTGTTTTCAATGTCCCATTCAAAAAGTTTCTGCAATTCAAGGGGTTGTTTGTCTTCCACCTTTATTCAAAAGTTCCCCCTTTTTTTCAAATTTCACAAACCATTCCCAGCTTATTTTTGCATCGACTGAATCATTACCATAAGCTTTACTGTTACATAGCCTAGTCTCCATTGTACTTTACCAAGATTAAACATGTGCATTTTAATCAACCATATTTTGTACACCAAAGTCAAATGAAATACCACTTTTTGTGAACAACCATGAATAGATACAAGCAATAAAGAGTCGAGAATCATTAAAGCAAACTTCTATGATTTAGCTAACATTGTACTAAAGATAGTGCGGTTAACTTTGCATTACCCTAAACAAGCAGAAGAAAAAGAAGTGAATGTAGTCAACTAGCCCAGCAGAAGTATAGCAAGAGACACGGTAGGGTAGCAACTGTCATACACTGGGAATTAGCAAACGACAAAGAGCCAAATATGAAGACAAATGGTAACAGTAGAAACCAGAGAACTCTACTGGAAAGTAGAAACCACAAGTTGATTTGGGACTTCGAAATCCAAGATGACCACCCCATCCAAACAAGAAGACCAGATCTGGTATATGTACGCAAGGATAAGAGAACCTACCAAATCATAGACGTAGCTGTTGTTGCAGACCAGACAATTTATGAAGTAGGGAGGTGTGCGTCATAAAGGTCAGAGTAATGCCAATAATAGTTGGTGCACTTGGAATTGTGCCAAAAATATTGGAGGATTGGAGGAGCTGGAGATAAGAGGAAGGGACGAGACTATGCAGTCCAGGGCGCTACTGTGGCATGTTCGAATACTGAAGAGATTACTGGAGGTATGAGACTTTCGATCTCCAATTGACAGCAATGACCTAGCAACTAGAACGAAGAAAGCATAAGCGGGGGAAGATCAGTACGGTACAAACCACAGGGTTGCTGGATTATGTGAGGACGTTGAGAGGAGGGATGGAGACCTGATGAGACTTACTGACAGTTTTTGGCAACGATCATCAGATATTTAGTGAGGGAGTGCAAATTACTGGTTGCTTGATCTTAACGAAAAATTGGCGCCCATAGTCTTTGCACCCCATTAGGATCAGGATAAGAAAAGAATTCAAAACTACATATCTATTAGTTTTTGCCCACTATTTTCTTTCATATAAATTTTTTAGTTACTTTACATCACAACCACTCATACTGTCAGTCTACGGCTGAGTAACAGTGTAGATCTGAAATAACGAATAAGCTCCAGCGAGAATTGAAAATCCTTCCCCACGATAAACTTACTTACATATGGTAGCAGCTCTATCCACTGAGCTACTGCAGCTCTCACAGATAGCAGAAGATCAAATCTAACCCATATTCATGTTTCATTTACTCCGATTGCTCGTGCAATAGTTATATAAATATAATTAATTATATTATCCGAATTTATTTCCGTTTTTATCAGATGAAGTATTCTTAATCATTATCAATTCTTGACTCGTATTCTAATTCATCTTAATTTCAGTTGCCTTTTGATGCAAAAATAATTGAAAAAAAAGTGATCAATAAATGAGTTACTTCATTCGCCTTTTGTTGGGCTGTGATCACTGAAAAATCCGGAACGTCAAAAAAGTAAATGGCCAGTTTAGCTTAAATTTACAATGTAAAGCGAATCCCATCCCACCGAAAAAAAAAATAAAAAAAAAACAACAAAAAAGTTCTTTTAGACACAATAAGGAGTAAGTGTTTAAATTTTCAGCTCTGTAACTCTTTTGGTACGAGCGATGAATACATAGCCAGCCAGCAAGACCTACTTGAAAACTGAGGAAGTCCATGTTGACAGTTTTTTGACAGCTTTGGTTGACGTGTTTTAATGTTATTACTAAAACTATAGAGTTTTATGAATGATAATGGTTATGAAAATTACGGTAATAATAGTAATAATTACAAGAATAAGAAGTACTTAACTGGCAGTTAAGATTACTCAAAGGTACTTAACAAAAACAAAAGTGTTTCGTGCTATATCAATATCAGTGTAAGGTTTTGTGGCTAAATGAAGCAGAAACGAAAATAGCTATTAAGAAATTATATGGTGATAAAGTTTAGAAATAAAACGAACCTAATAAGAAAGAGTGAATCAAAGAAAAATGAAAAGGTACCTCCGTGAAGGCTAAGAAAAGCAAGAAAGGAAAATAAAAAAAAAGAGAGAAAACAGAGAGGGAGAGAGAGAGGGAGAAACAGAGTGAGGGGCATTAAAGGTTTTCACGGGAGAAAATGAAGAAATAAAACCGTAAGAAAACAGTTAAAGTAGGAGGAGAACTTGGCTAAAGGTGATTGCTATATTATATAATGCAACGCTGCTCAATTTGACTAAATGTTTTTCTAATATCAACTTCACTTCTGTCACCTTCTGTCGTGTCCTTCTGTTCTCTTTCACGTAAAGAAAAGATGGCGATTTGTTGAACTGCCGAACGAACTGGCGGGGAGGAAGGGCCACGCGAGGAAATTAAGACGTGTGACAAGGAAAAGAAAGCCGATAGCGGTGGCCATCTTATGGCTATATCTCAAACAAAACAAGGGAGAGAGCAATAATTTTCGAAGGATCTATTAGCAAAATCTGAGGAAGGTAACCAGACCTTAGTGATTTACTGGCTCCATCAATTTATTTGAATTACTATTAATATTAATTGTGATAATGATATTACTGATTGCATGGGATGGTGTACAGTTAATGGAAATAATCTTATTGCGTTAGGCAGATCGAACAGTGTTGAATCATCAGAAGGCAACTTCCAGGGGTACAGGTGCAGCGGAGAAAAGGGTCGTGGAAGAAAATATACGTAGTGAAACCGGATATAACAAGGTAAATACGATTTATTGGGAAACATATGAGAAAATGTCAATCAAAACAGTCGCCCAGAGCGATCAACACCGGTTTCTTCAGTTTTCAAGTGATTCTGAGTGGCTGGTTGGCTATCATTGAATGTGTTGCTCTCTCTCGCCTACAGGCTGCACTAAAGGAGCTAGAGAGCTGAAAGTTTAAACATATACTCCCCCTGTCTGTCTGTCTGTCTCCCCCCCTCTCTCTCTCTTTCTCTCTCTCTCTCTTTCTCTCTCTCTCTCTCTCTCTCTCTCTCTCTCTCTCTATATATATATATATATAAATTTTTTTTTCCAAAAATCCCCATGGATTTTGAGTGAGGAATTCCATTTACAATCTATGTTTATGCTAAATTGATTCCTCAGTTTGTACCTGGCAGCATTTACGCTTTTTTTATTTTTATATAATCAGACTTTCTATTAAGTGGTCACTCCCTAACAAGTTGCACACTTTTTAGTTGATCACCTCCTGCACGACTTGCTGTCAAAAGGTGTTGGTCACGTGGAGGTTTCTATATAGTGACTATATTGTTTTTGTCTTTGTATCGACTAGAGTGAGAGAGAGAGAGAGAGAGGGTGGGGAGATTCTCATATCTAAAACATGTAACGACACTGGGTCGAACAGTTAGAAGTGGCGTGTGATAACAAGTTTGGACGCAGTAGGGTGTCGCTCTGTCACACCCCGTATCCTCTTTTCGTATCTCCTAAGAAACGACAGGCTCCAACATCGGATGATAGGATCTCTGAAACAAGGTGCCGTTACTATAATAGATTGATTCTTTCTGACCAGATTCTTAGTCTTCAGCATGACGTTTCAGCAACTTTACGCCCTTGTATTTCCCGTGTTAATATTGTACATCCTTTCCGATCGGTCTGTTGCCTTTATCACAATGTTTCGTTTGCAGTTATCTCCTGCCTTCAAATCCCAGTGAATCAAATCAAAAGTTCCTTTCGAAATTCACAGACAGTTGCCACATGATGACAGTCATGCGTGGATGTCCGGGGGATACAGTGGTTGAAGCACTGTCGTAAAGACAACAGAAACGAGAAAATTGGTTAAAAAAAAAAAAGAAAAGAAGAGGAAGGTCAGAGGACACAGCGTCCCGAAACAAACTAAATAGAACCTAGTGCGAAAAAAGTTTCCTTGTTTTAACCGGGATTCAAAAGGAGGTTGTTTATTAAAAAATGTTGGGATCTGGACAAACTGGTTCTATGCAAAGCTACAGTGAGTAATTGGCTCGTTTGAATGATGCATTGAAGCAGAAAAATAAAATCTAACGTCCATCACCCAAAGGCATTTCGGGAAAAATGGTCAATTACTAAGCTTTTATGTGTTTTTCAGTCTCGTGACTGGGATGATTGCGTATTTCTCACCAGTGCCATTTCAAATGCTAATTTTCTATTTATGTACGCCATTCCATAAGTTTGACGCGTCTCAATCTTTCCTCTCATTTCTCTTCAATTTGGCCTTGTGCCAAACTTTGTCAATATGGGTGCCTACTGTAGTTCGGCATTTGTATGCACCTTTCATAAACCATTTGTTAATGTAGTTGGTTCACCCTATTACTCTATCCTTGTACCCAGAACTGCTATTGTTATCCACTTCCAGATTTGGGTTTTACTTCTCTCTCTCTCTCTCTCTCTCACATACACACAAACATATATGTATAAAATATTGATAACAAAGATGTTTTAAAAACACATAACCGGTTGTTGATGAGTGCATTAGGCACGAAATGTTAACATTCCCTGGGTAAATTATTCATTTCTTGAAAAGGAAGAAAAAAAATTACAAACTTTCCTCCCAGGAAAATTGGACCCAAGGTCCGATGGGGAGAGTGGTGAACGTTTTTTGGTCATCACTATCCTAACTTAACTAGTCTCATTTACTGACCCTATCGTACCAACATTGTTCCTCCAACCAATTTGCTCAGAATAGAAAATCTTTCTTACTTCTATCACCAAAATTCACTGGGGATATGTCCTTGTGATTTTTTTTGTTATTATATCAATAGCCCTAATTTAATTTAACATCAACAACGGATAAAATCTGTTTTTTGTTTGTTTCTTCTTGTATTCTTACCAATTGGAAATTATGAAGTGGAATTATGAACTATACATATATACGATTTTCCACCGGAGGCCTTGGAATAACTACTCTAATCACGGTAACCTTTTCCTCTTGAATTTGTCACCAGATGACCCTTTCATTATTTACTTACAACCAATTTCCCTCTCCTCGTCCATTCAGTAAAACAAATCTGTTCACATCGGTACGATTCTATTTCTATTTACTGAGGTATTCTGGGTGATGTGTGACCTCCCGCCCGTAACTGTACCTCGCCTTGTCCTGGGAAGGAACGGTTTGTTAACAGCGAGGCTCGAAACCGTTGTGTAAAGAAAAGGCTAAGCCCCCTTTGGCGTGTTACACACCATGTCCCGCATTCACTCCTTCTCCCTGACTCCGAAGAAAAAAATTAAAGCTTTATATTTTTTTGGAGAGAGCCAAAAGGAGGTTGTTGGTTGGGGAGATGTCTGTAAATAGATGCGAGATAACATACATAGACTTGCCATATCCACACACTTAGATAAATGAGAACTATCATCCATGTTTTATACATGCATACGCATACACAAACACAAGTGGATTTGCGAGCAGATACACGCAGAAATTCACACATAACATGAAGATAAACAAACCAGACACAAATCCGCACTTCGGCACATACAAGGATAGAGACAAAAGCAAATCAGACGCTCTATTGATGATAGACAGATGGAAGTTAACAAAGAGAAAGATACACAAATGTTCTCACTCAACAAATTGAAAAGATCGCTCACACAAAACGAGAATTATCCAAAAAGGAAAAACGAACTTTTAAAACAGTGCACGAACGAGACGTTCTTGGATTGTTCTCCTCTGTTACGTTTTGTTGCAATGACTTTCAACCTATGTATAAAAAAAGAAACTGTATCACGCCACGTTGGTTAGTATTTGAGTTACACGTGTTAAGGTGAACATTTGTGTTGTTCGTTCGGCATTTTTTTCCTCTTATTTCTCCAAGTCAACGGATGGCGATTACATTGAGAAAATGAATTCTACTATTGGTGGATATTGTCGCCTGACTTTTACGGATTGTTACCTCTTCGAAAAAAAAAACAAACAAACAAAAAAAAAAACAACAAAAAAACAAAAAACAAAACAAAAACCCACGGACAGTCAGGCGACGATTTCCACAGATCGCAGAATGCATATTTCCTATACAAAAGGTCAAAGTCACTGCAATACAACATAACGGTAGCGATAATTCGAAAATGTCTAATTGGTGCGCTGTTTGATAGAAAAAACAAAAAACAATAAAATTTCATGCATAACAACCTAACTGAAAGACAAAATTTGACAAAATATGTCACAATTAAGGAAAAGTAGATATTTGGGCACTTGAAGATGATGACATAGACTCGATCAAATTTCAGCAGCGTGTGGTAACAAGTAAGATAATAAAGAAAAATGTAAACATCTTGATTAAAGGCATCAGTTATGCGATAGTGATTTGCCCAAATGCTAACGCACACATTCATCTCTCAGCGAACCCTTGTGACATGCTGGCGACGAGACATTTTTGCCTCGATATCGTATGATCGGAGAGAGCGAAGGAAACGGTGTATACATTCCCTCTCCAAGCGTATTAGTGCCAAGTGCACATCAACAAGCCCAGCCGGAATTTCAAATTCAGTTTGCCTCACAGAGACGCATACAGAGACAGTCCGTTTTCTACGCACGCACGCATGCGCGCGCATGATGGGGCCTGACTAGGGTTCCTGGCGCCCTGGGCTACCTACACGTCCGAGTCCTCCAATGTGTATTATTATCTTATCTATTCAAAAATATAACTTCAACAGTTTTTAATCTGTTTAATTTATTCATTTTTCCTATTTTTTAAATTGCCATATGAAAAGTTCTGCAGTCTCATACACATGACAGGCGCCCCCTAAAATTTAGCACCCTGTGTTGATTGTACCTTGGGCCGTACATGCACACACGCACACATACAAATAAACACACACACACGCATGCGCACATGCATCTACTCATTCCCTGCCCCCTCCCTCTCTCTTCCCGTTCCTTGCTGATGCAAGCAGTGATACACTTTTGTTTATAACAAATAAAGAGAACGTAATCTTAATCATTTTCTTCCGAGTGCCCTGGACGCGAATTCCGTCGAAGAAAGAGAAAGGTGAAACCCGAAAGCTTTGTTGTCTTTTGATCGCGCCTGTCGACCACCATGGCCGCAAGATTTCATTAAGAACTTGACAGCCTTTGGCCATTTAAGAGTTGAGATGAAAGGCCGGTCGAGCCGACGGGCCCGGCGTTGAAAAATGCCCCAGACCTAAACAGCCCGGACAATGTCTGCTGACAAAAGTCCATCACCAACAACCGTCTCTTGGCAGGGGGGAAGGTATTAAAGAAGAATCCGACATGCAGGTGTTTGTGCATATCTGCCTGTATGTGTTCGGGCGTATACACGTACATGTTATGACATAAAACCATCAATAAAAACTTTGTGCGCATATGAGCAAGTGTATAAAGGTGTCCTCATATTTGGAAAAACAAGTCTTCTGAAAAATAGTATTTTGCTTGTATAGACATCCACAAATTTAAGCTTAGCTTAGTCTAGCCTGAGGCCACGAGGGGCTGGTGTTGTGCCAGTCTCTCTTATAGAACTGTTTGTTTGCTTGCCTTGAAAATTAGTATTTGATGAGATTACATAGGTCTAGACTCGAACACTGACCACTGTTACCAAAAAGCAATATGCAGCTACTTTTGACAACAGATATTTTGTGTATAGGTGTGTTCGAGCGAGTGTGTATGTAGATATGTATTGATTTAATTTGCGAATATCGTTCAATAAGCGAGCATTGCGTGTTGACAGGAACACTTGTATATTTTTTGTGATTAAGTATTTCTTAATGCATGTTTTTCGTAGATGAATGTAGGTATATATCTATGTGGTAAGCTTAGATTTGTTCGATATAAAGCCAAATGGAAGCTTATGAGAGTTGGAGTTGAAAAACTTGGATGTATGAATCTTCTAAGTGAGAGCTTGAAAATCAGTATTCGAAGTTTTCGCTTTTATATATATATATATATATATATATATATATATATATATATATATATATATATATATATATATATATGTATGTATATATATATAGCTAGCTAGATAGATAGATAGAGAGGGAGAGAGAGAGGGGTGATAAGGAGAGAGGGGGGTATGTGTGCATTTGTTTGTGAGTTTGGGTGCGTGTTCGTAAATGTAAATGTAAATGTAGTATTCTTACGCATGTATGTGTAACTAGGGTTCATTTCTACGTTGTCAAATGTGCCACAGATACATGTAAACAAAATCGTATTTATCATCATTTCATTGTGATATTTTTTATTCTCGCAACAAGTATACGTCTACACGCATGTATGTATATCCAGGTGAGAATGTGTCTATATCAGAGTGCGTTTCTAATACTTTTGATCGTCTTCGTGTGCATCTCAATCGGAAAAAAAAGGATGATTGTGAGTGCGAGAGAGAGACAGACAGAAGAGCAGAGAGTTAGGAAGTGGGTAGCAGAGGAGAGAGAGATGGGGGAGATTTTTCCATGAAATGTCCGATTGCGAACCGATTCCCAGAATCATCAAGCTTTAGCACATCAAAAAGAACCTTCCCACACCACATTCCGTGAAGGGTGATTGATCCCAAAGAAAGAATGCAGACCTGAGAGAGAGAGAGAGAGAGAGAGAGAGAGAGAGAGAGAGAGAGAGAGAGAGAGAGCAAAGTCGTAAAGAATCGTAGACTCATAGAGTGGTCTTGCAGAACCATTAACCACAGCCACTCCACACCAGTGTGCATACGACCGCACACCTATATTTGATTACCTACTTAAAAGAGCCCCTCCTTGAACTTTGGCCTCCACCTTTCATCACAAACAGGTCTTTTGCCCTCCCAAACCAGCTCCAAATCTCCAGAGGCCTTTTCTTCGTACAAAAGTAGTGTAAACAAGGTATTGGGATTTCGTTAATATGACAGGGCAATGATGTCAACCTGAGGCTTAACAGTCGTCTATAATTGTGGTCGGGCGCTTTCTCATTGAATTTAAGCCGTAGTAATAAACGCCGATCCAAGTTTCTGAATCTAGCCTGTAGAGATCGGTTAACAAGGTAGAAAACGTACATTACATTTTAACCTTACCTGTTTGGATCATTATTAATAATTCTTTTTGCCACTATTTACCTCTATCTTAATTGTTGTTGCTTTTTATCGCAACTAAACTCAGACTGAGTACTCATTAGCAGTGAGTGAATAGATTTACAGCGCAGATCAGAATAAAGCATGAGTTCGAGGTGAGAATCGAACTCATGACCCTTATACCAGAGGGTGGTTCGCTTAACGCGCTACAGCTCTTACCACTAAACTAAAGGAACTGGCCTTAAACTATTGGCAAGCGTCAACCCAAATCAAACCTTTAAACTCTCTCCTTGTCCACGATCCTCTCTGTGACAAGTTAATCGTTGACTGATAGTTCAGTTCAATGCAATTATATCTATGTTTTTATCTATTTTTGTAGATGAAGTATCATGAATCATTATTATTGATTTTTTGCTACCATTTACCTTCATCTTAATTGTTGTTGCTTTTAGAACTGAACTGGCTACTCTTCAGGAGTGAGTTAATTAATTAACAGGTCTGGATCAAGGGTAGGTCCGAGGTAAAATAAATAGAAATATAATTAAAATTGACAATTTGGAAGTTTATCCCAATGCAACAAACTGATTTTTTTTTCATGAAATCTAATATTTACTCTCTGATTCCAATTCCTAAGCTTCCGTGAACCTCCGTCGTGGGTATCGAAAAAAATATTAAAAATCGTCAGCCAAAACTGTCCACATTGATTTCTTCAGTTTTCAGATGAGTCTGACTGGCTGTGTATATGTGTATACAGGTGACACTAATGGAGCAAGAGGGCTGAAATCTCAAATATTCACTCCTTATTACGTTTACAAAAAAAATTTTTTTTCTTTTTCGACCTCTCCCCACAAAAAAAAGTTTTCGGGACAATTTAATGCGTAAATTCATGCTAAATTAGTCCCTTAGTTTGTGTCCTGTAAAGTTCAGGCTTGTCTAAAATTTAGAATCTCCAGTGATACAACGAAAGGTAAGAGGAGTAACTTTTTTCTTTTTACAATTTTTTGATTGATCACCCCCAGCATGACATGCTGCCAGATGCACGTTGGTCACGTGGTGGTTTTTATTGAGTGACTAACCGGACCTGTACATAGAATCAACAGAATTATTTATGAAATAAAATACTTTACATTGTATCTTGCTAAAAAAAGGTTGTGAATAAGTTCAGAAATCTTCGCGAACACGTATTTCCATTAAGGGTAAAACAAAAAAAAAGGGGTGGTGTCTGTGGCACGATAGTTTGCTCGTCCAGCTAGACTATTCGCGAATGAAATGAGTTCAATCTTCACTGCTGTGGTCATCTGCCGAATTAAACTGAATTTGAGAATGGCGCAGCACGATCTTCCAACCCACATTTCCTTTCAATTAGCTTTGTGCCACACTTAAGTGAGTTTAGTAATCATGAAGAGTGAAGGAGAAATTCATTTACTCTCTGCATAGGAATAGATACCAGTGTATAAGCACAGAGAGAGAGAGAGAGAGAGAGAGAGAGAGAGAGAGAGAGAGACACACACACACACATAAATATTTAGAACTGCATTAACAAAAACGTTGGAATTCACTGACTTGAATCGTGCACCTCTATAGGAAGTATATCGGTTTTAGAAGTAATGTACATATCCATGAAACATGAATTCGTGTCTGGTCGTAAGGATGACAAAATAAAAATCAAGTTTACAATGCTTCTCAGAAAGTTGTTCTACAGATTACCCCGGTGTAAGTTTAAGCACTTGTCAACATATTCCGGGTATTCTATTGGGCTGAAACAATTCCAAATATAAAATGTTAGAAAATAAAACCATTGGATATTGAAATTAAAAACTAAAATATCGGATTTGAAAACTTGTTTAACCTTCTAGTCAATCTGACAAACAATCCATCTTCTGAAAGCTTATGAAGCTACCATTCTAGAAAGCATGTCAAATTATGGAAAATTAAGTCACTTTAGCTAATTGTATAGTTGAAATGTCCGCCACAAGACTGACTGAAAACCAGAACCTTGAAACTCTTTTGTTAGTCTTCAATGTGGCACTGGAGCGCACATCAGTAGTCAAGAGTTCAAGTGAGAATCAAAGCAAAACTAAAGTAAGTAAAATGTAATTCAGTCTCTTATGCCATCATCATCATCATCATCATCATTGTCATCAACATCATCATCATTCTTTCATCGTCCGTCGTTGGACATAGACCTTCCTCAAGATTTGCCACACTTCTGTATCGTGGGTGTCGCGGAGCCAGTACTTTCTGAATTTGTCTCCATCTAATACTCTGTCAGCCTCAGTTGCGCATATGATCTCTGGGGATCCATGTCGTGAGTCGCAATGTCCATCGGTTGTCCACCATTCTTGCAACATAGCCAGCCCACTGCCATTTGAGATTTTTAATGGACTCTATGATGTTCCTGACTCTTGTCTTCTTCCGAAGGTACTGTGCTGTCTTGTGGTCTCTCCATGTGAGGCCTAGCATGATTCTTTCATGTGCACGTTACATGGTTCTCAATTTGTGGATGTGTCTCTTGGTTAAATTTGATGTTTCAGCTCCATAAGTGACTAATGGGAAGATCCATCAGTTGTACAGCCTTATTTTTAGAATTAATGGGATCTTCTTGTTTTCATTTTGGATTAAAATGAAAGATGGAGATACTGTAAAAGTTAAGTGATATAGAATATTGGGAATATATTAGCTTTGTGTCAGACTAAGCTAAGTTTGGTAAATATAAAAAATATTAGGAATGGAAATGCTAATCTAAAACTGTTTATCTTTCAGGTTTTCCTAAACTTTTAAATTAATGATTTCTTATTTTTTTCCTCCTTTTGCTCTGCTCTGATTCTTCACTTTCTTTTCTGTGGACATTTTCATTGCAGAATCTTTATGCTCAATTTCCATCGGCTTTTTTTTTTCGACGAATGGGAGCTTTAAATACCAAGTTGCAATGCGCGTGCGCAAACAAAAATGGCCGAAACGAAAGATAAAATTACGTTCTTGAGTCGAGTATTCTTGCAAAAAAACCCAAAGTTACTGGTGACTAGTGACTATCATTGAAAGTCACCCCCCCTCATTAAAAAAAACAAATTTCTGTAACTAAACCTATGAGTGGGCTACTAAACGGTATCACAGTATAGAAAAAATTGAAAGTGCGTGATAAAGACGATATTTCGATTAGGAAAGTTCGGATTATATGTAACAATAAAGCGAGAGAAACATGAATGCGTTGAAATCGTGTGGTGTTGGTGATGTATAAGAAATTACATCATAAATTGTTTTGTTTTTTTAGATTTCAGCATCTATTATTGTTCTCCGATCAATTTTTTTCGCAAATGCCCCTTTCAATATGACACACACACAAGAACTCATACAAGAACTCACACAAGTACATACACACTTACATACACATCCACACTCTCTCACACACATCTTCTATCACTATTTCTCTTTTCCTCTCAAAAACACAGGCAACTTTGTGCGTGTACTTATATGCAATCGATTCTAAATATAGTATAGCGAAAACGGAACTTTTCAAAAAGATCTTTGCGTTTGTGTTCTTGTGTGTGTGTGTGTGTGTGTGTGTGTGTGTGTGTGTATAAGGATGATGCAAAGGTTCCAGACATCATCATTACACAATGTTGGCTGATGCAAGAAAATGGAATCACTCTACAGAGCGCATGCTCGATTGGACTGGATACATCACATCTATTTTAGGGGTATCGTGTATGTTCGGGTTGAGCTTTCGATGGCAAATTCAGAGTCACTTCCCTTGCATTGGATGATCTCTTCGGAAAATAGTCTGACCATGATTGACCTGACACAATGATTGAAACACCCCATCTAACAACATTCATTCATTCACTGTAATACATCTATCAATAGCTTAATCTGACCAAAGGGCAAATGGCTAGGCGATTTCAGGAGAAAGATTGTGTTTTGCCAATAATCTAGGCGATCAGCATCCGAAAACCATGAATTTCACCTGGGTTCGAACGCCAGCCACTGCTCAACATACATACAATGCATGCACATAAGAACGTAAACATACCAACCTATTCTCTGCACACACGCATCCACGTACACACTCATGCGCACTGTAACGAAGGCATTTATACATCGTCCAAATGTACGCACACTCACATGCTTTCACAGAAACATATACTTGCCAGGATACTTATCCACTCGCCCATGCTTATAAGATCTTGCATGCACACTCACACATAGATTTTTACTCACACACAAACATACATTTGTTAGCTGAGATCTGCATATACACACAAATTAGAGTACATCGAATAGTTAACAAAATATATCAGAAAGACCTTTATTGAACATCCTTATTTTTAGTTGTAATATTATTTTGAATCTTGTTAGATGAAGTCCTGTCAATCATAATTAACTCGTCAAAAATGGTTTGACTAGAGTCAACTTGTAGACATTTAAAACAAGCCTGGCCGCAGAAAACTCCCAGTTCTATTACAACTGACGATGATTACTACAACTTTTTTATTACATATATGATAAATGAAACATCATAATATATATATATATATATATATATATATATATATATATATATATATATATATATATATATATATATATATATATATATATATAATTTTCGTACATATGTAAGCATTTGTACATTTCTAGCGTAGGTTCTGACTTATATTTAAGACTAGTCAAAGTAGCTCGGTTATCTATGATTTCAAATCATGGTAGGAAAATATAGGAGAATATAAAGTTTTACTTCCCTAACTTTGGTGAGGATTGTTATTGTTGTTCTGTGGTTCTTGTTACGGTAGGAGAACAAAGTCAAATCTAGGTTTGAATTGGAGCTTGACAATTTCCCCGGAGATTTTTTCATGCGCCCTTGTATGATATGATTTCTTACAAGCCCACTCAAATACTCATTTATAGTCCCCGTTATTTCTGCGCCCCCAGATGCGAACGTACGTACACACAGACAGGCCGATCTGCGTGCACAGAGCTGTGTGTATGCCTCCACTCTTGGATAATTAAGCGAACGTGCCGGTTATAATTGTCTCTCCTTCCTGTCGTTCTGTTCAGACCACGTGCACGTGTTTACGTTTAGCGAAAAGCGCAAACAATTTGTACGGATTGGATACATTAATCTGATTGGATGCACGCTGCGAAATTGATTGACTATGAGACGCTCGCCATTCATTTCGCTGTCCGAAGATTCGTTGCCCATTTCTCATTCCACGTCTTTCTCTCGTTTATTTATTCATTTTATTTATTAATTTTCTTCTTTTATACAAATGCAGAGCTTTCTTCTAATTCCCCCCCCCCCCAAGAGATTTTTCTTCTCTCTTTCTCTCTCCTGATCTGTTATCTTCATTTGACCCCTATTTCTCTTCTTGTTTCAACCTCTGACCGGGACAAGGACGTCGTTGATTTAAAGAAGTGTTTTTTTTTTCAATTCTTTTTTATTTCCTTTATTTACAAAAGCTCTTTCCTACGTTTTTCTTTCTCGTTTCCTCTTTTTCTTCTTCTTTCTTGTTTCTTACTCCTTTCCCTCCTCCTCCCCATTTTTATCGTCTCCCCCTCTGTCATTCATCTCCTTCCTCTCCACCCCTCAACTTCCAACATTTCAATCTTCTAAACACTTCACTCTCCTCCTCCCAACACTACATTTTTTTGCCTTAGTCAACCATATACATTATGAAATTAAAGCCATGGACTCTTTATTCACACTCTGCTGCTGCCAACCCTTCCGTAACCATTTTGTTTTTCTTATAGTTTTATCGGTATTTATATTATTAATAATAACAACTACTATTTCTTTTCTTCCCATGTATTTGCATGCTCACACTAGATTGCACCAGTTAACGCCGGGAATCAAGTAGCAGTAAAAAAAAAATCCATCTCAACTCACCAGTGCCTTCCTTAGTATTCTTGCTGACATCAGCACTGCCGTTGTCTGGAGAGACTTGGACTTTCCTATAAATCTCCGATTCTTCCAATCCCACCTGTAGAGTCTTTGGGACGATCTCCAGAGCAACAGTTATGGTTGCCGCAACCTTAATCATTATATACCACTGTTTCTCCTACAGCTGAATAATTATTTTTTTCTTTTTAGCTTCACATACTTAAGCATTTTTCCACCAGAGATATCTTGCGGCTGTTTAAGGGGATCGAATGAGAGTATTAATTCTAGACTTTTCTGAACATTATCGCCGATTCCGATCTTAGATAATATCAACTTTTCCTCAAGTCTACAAGTTTTTCAAGTTTCGCCTCTTGGACCGTTCATTGTGTGTCAATTATGACGGAGACCACCTTCCACACAACTTCTTCAGAACTTTAGTGCGGTCCACCTTTCTTAATCTTCACCCTTGGGTCACTTTGAATCGCCACATCCGCGAATTGACAGAACCTATTCTCTGTGTTCACAACGATTAGGCCTAGCCACCTTGCTCTGATAGAATGATCTGTCTTGGTCTCGAAGTCCTGGATATCTGAAATTTATTTTCGAGGAAAATCTCTGGTTTGTACGAATACCATTTGTCTTCATGGTCAAATCCAAATCACCTGCATAGTGAATCACTATTATTGATACTTTTATTTGGGGACTTTTTGAATTTTCACACCATTAGTAACTATTATATGTATAAGTTTTCACAGGAGATCAAGTGACTGCAAGTCTCCTCAATACTCAAACTCTCAACTTAGTTGGCTAGCTGATTTTAGTAATGCTGCGGAGTGGATAGTTTCGATTATTACTCGAATTTTCAATTCTTCCAACCTCTTGCAAAACTCTTTGGGACTGTTCCTAATGCGCAGATAATAATGGGCATAATTGTCACCTTCAGTTATACTGGGGAATGTGGAAACGTTATCTGAAGATACCAACTGTTGAAAATCCATGAAAAAGCCTGCAGTTCAAAGTAGCCATATTCCCAGAGAATAGCCAACTGCGGCCTGGAACAATATAACTGCTATATTTTACTATGAAGGTTGTTGCTCTATACATACTACCGCCTGTATAAATGGTTACTTTTGCTCTAAATGCTCCGAAAAGTGGAGTGAATCTCAGTCCTAGATCGTCGAAGACAAAAAGAGACACGGCTTTATTTAGGTCGTATTGGCCGTTGTCCAAGCCACACGACAGTTAAGCAATATACATATTTGGAATATTCAGAATGAGTAGGGGTTTGCAGCCACTTTATCAGTGGAGAGGGTGGCTCAAAAGCATATGTTCAAGGGAGGGGGATATATTCAGGATATATCTCAGCAGCAACCCTGTAACACGATAAACATCCCACCCGTGGAGAAAGTGCTGAACTCGCCGCGATTTGTCGTATAAACAAGTGCAACCCATTGTATGATCCAGATATCGGATGATGCTCTTGACCGTTGACGGAGACACATGACTTGACCCTCCGTGACACGATGAAGCACCAGTAAATAATAATTGTCTTTTAATATTAGAATACTAAGTTGGTGTTACATAACAATTGTAAAGCTCCATTATCTTTTATGGACTATATGGTTCTAACTTTCAACCCCCTCGCTCTCGGTAGGAAAGCCTGATCCGGAGAAGGAGGTCAAATATCCTGCTTGTAATTCCACTGTCCCTCCTAGCAGTATAGTCTCTGGCCTTTGATATCAAACGCTGACTTACCAAGCTGGAATAATCTCTCTACACTCCATTTCCTTTCATCAGTGGACAAAGCTAAACTTAGTAAACACCTTTTAATCCTCTTCTTCTTTTTCTTTGATCTGTTTTGATTTCCTTTTTCCACCTTGCAAATACCTCTCTTATGTCCCATTTTTCGATTCTAGACCTTTTGTTTCCTCTCCGGACATTTTTTCCTCTCAAAATGCAATCGTATCACTGATGCCCTATATTCTACGCTACTATATTTCGACTCTTGTCACAACAGCATTTAGATCTTCTTCGCACAACTTTTTTTTTTAACCCTTTAACTCTCCACCCCGCTTCCACAAACTCTTCCCGCCATCTGTCGTCGTTGACTTACCGGAAGAGGATTAATGCGCGTGCGTCCACCCGAATCTCCTAAGCCGAGTTTGTAATTCTTTCGAATCTTTCCCACGATAGAATGATGTGTTTGTCAACGGAAATATTAGATGGGAAAAGAGGTTGAGAAAACCAACTAAAAATATCGAACATTAACCTCTTTTAACTCAATTCAGTTTTTGTTATTATTCTCTCATGTTCTTTTTAAAAAAAATTCTAGAAATTGGGGTTTCAACGACTGATTGACTGCTTGCTTTACTGAGAAATCGAAGGCCGGTTTTACGAAGCCCAGGTTTTACCGGAAGTAAATAATATCTTGGTATTTGTGATTCAAATAAGAGCAAGAACAAAATGGAGGAAAAAGGAAGAGAACGAGGTAGATGAAGAAGAAGAAGAAGAAGAAGAAGAAGAAGAAGAAGAAGAAGAAGAAGAAGAAGAAGAAGAAGCTCAAACGTGAGAAGATGGATAGAATAGTAAGAAGAAAAAAGAGGTGAAGGAGGAATGAAACTGGAAATAAGTAGAAGCAGAAAAAGAGGATTCACGAATAAATTCTCTTCCATTAAAAGATCTAGTTTTATGTAATTCACCTTTGACTGTTTTACTCACGGCATCATAACCTGGACACCATTTTCTTTATTTGCTTTGCTGTTTGTAATTAATTTCGTTTATTAATCCATATTTTCTATTTACAGCTATCCATGTTTCCTTATTATTTCGCTCCTCTTGATAATATCGTTTTTCAAATGTCCAATGCAGCCATTTGTCTAAATCTGTTGATTATTGAACTCTCCCCGTTTCAATTTTTTAAAATTTCCGTTCCTCATCGTAGTGTTCGCCTCGATGTATTCATTTATTCCGCTATTCATGCCTTCCTTCCTTTCTTCTTTCTTTCTTTTTTTACATTCTGTCTTCCCTCCTCCCTTGTTTCACTTCTCGCTTTCTTTCTTCTTTGATTCCTTCCTTCCTTGTTAGCTTCCTTCCTAGTTTCTTCGCTCCCTCCTTTGTTTACTTGCTTGTTTCCCTCTTTAACTGCTTCCTTCCTTTATTACTTCCTTCCTCGCTTACTTTCTTCAGTCTTCCATTCCTTCCTGTATCTTTCTCTAATCTCTCCTTTCTCTCTCTCTCTATTGATTCCTATCACTTCCGATCCTAATTGTAATCTTCTCATTCGGTTCTCCATTTCCCAGACTCCAACTCTTCTCTATGCGTTATTTACTGTTATACTCGCCCCCCAGCCTGCTCCCTGTCTTTATACCCCTTCATTCGCGAACGGTATCCACCTTGCATCAGTTGCCCCCCACCTGTTTTTTTGTTTTTGTTTGTGGGTCTCCGGATCGGCCCGACTTCTCCGTTCTTTCGTGGTTCGTTCGTAGATCTGGCTAACGTCCTCGCTTGCCGGACGTCAATCTAGATTTTCTAAACCTTTTCCCCCCCAAAACAAATTTGACGATCTCTTCCTCAACCATGTCCCCGGAGGATTCACTTTGTCTGTCGTCGGAATCGAAACCGATGTCAGAAGGCGACAGAGGCAGCGGCGTTGGGCGTGACGGACGGGCGTGATTAGCGGGGACGAGGAAGATAAAGATAAAAAGAAAGCCCCCGTGTCTGACACGAATAACGCGATCGTCATTTATGAGTGACGAGGAATTGTATTCTCGGATGGTGCTGTGGAATAAGCCGTCGGTGGTCAGCGGAAGGGTGGGGTGGGGTGTGGGGATGCCCAGTGGCCTAGGGCTTGGGTCGGTCGTAAACGAAAAGATTAAAATCATTTGTTGTTTTTTCTGGCTGTACTCCCTTAACGACCACACTGGCACAACTCCGTTTCCTCTCCCTTTCAACATAATTAGTAACATCTCGCCAACACCCAATTAAGTCATCGGACATTGATTATTATTATTATCATTATTATTATTATTATTATTATTATTATTATTATTATTATTATTATTATTATTATTATTATTGTTGTTGTTGTTGTTGATGTTGTTGTTATTGTTGTTGTTATTGCTGCTGCTGTTGTTGTTGCTTCTTTAACTCACCTTAATTTTTCAATTCTTCTTTTCTGCCCAAACTTCTTTTTGTTCTTCTTCTCTCCTATTGTCGTGGTTGTTGTTCTTCTCACCTTCCGCAATGACCATTACAACAGATTTCTTCTTCTTCTTCTTCTTCTTCTTCTTCTTCTTCTTCTTCTTCTTCTTCTTCTTCTTCTTCTTCTTCTTCTTTGTTTATTGCTTCCCTTTTTCTCCTAACCTTTCTTTCTTTCTTTCTTTCTTTCTTTCTTTCTTTTACTTCTATTTTTTGTTAATGTACATTTTCCTCTTTTATAACCCCATATACTTCCTTCCTCTTCTTCTTTTTTCTCTTTGTTCTCTTTTTCTTCTTCTTTTCTTCATATCACCGTCTACATCTTTTCTCACTCATTTTTCTTCTTGTTTCTCTCCCCCATTTTCTTTTTTCCTCAATCATTTTACTCGTTTGTTTCAATTCATTCATCTGCTTTCGTTCGCTTCTGTCTCTTTCTAGATTTAATGATTCTCATTCGAATTATTATTCTATTTTATTACAATTTCTCTCGTTGTTCGTGTATTCTTTCCTGTTGTTGGTTTTCTTTTTTATTGCATTATTATTATTATTATTATTATTATTATTATTATTATTATTGTTATTATTCAAAACTGTTGACAAAATGGGTCTAACTAGCTGGCTATGTATGTATGTAATAATGTTTGTTACGCTAACAGACAGTATCAATGGAGCCAGAGGGTTTAAAATGTAAGCATTTACTCTTATAATGTCTAGAAAAAAAAGTCTTTTTGTGTAAGTAAACGAAGTAAGGTCCCAGGAGAATGGAATATCGCAATCATAATGCTGTTGTACAAAAAAGGGGAACCCCAAAAGACCTCAACAACTACAAGCCAATAATCTTACGAATCTGCATCTACAAACTTTTCACCAAAGTGATCACCAACCGAATCATCAAAACACAAAACGAAAACCAATCACGAGAACAAGCTGGCTTCACAAAAAGCTTCTCAACCATTTACCATCTTATTCAGTGAACCAATTTAAAAAGAAAGCAGCAGAATATAGAATGTCATCGGCTGTAGCATTTATTGGCTTTAAAAAAGGCTTTCAATTCAATGTTTATCACCAAAGGCATTGACACAATAATACAACAAGGTGTAGACCCCGTATATGTCAGAGTACTGCAACATATCTACCGACACAGCAGTTCCTTCATCAGGCTACATAAAGACTGAGCCTTTCCAACAAGAAAAAAAGGAGTGAGACGAGGTGACACAAGTTTACCCAAACTCTTCACAGCCTACCTTGAGATGATCTTCCGAAACTTAGAATGGGAACACAGAAGAATCACGATAGACGGAGAATACTTAAGTAACCTCAGATTTGCTGACGACATCGTCCTCTTTGCTAAGAACCTTCAAGATCTCCAAATAATGTTTGACGAACTAAATGAAGCAAGCAAGAAAGTTTGCCTCCACGAAAGCAAATATCTTGTACAACAAACATGCTGGTGACAAATACATAATGATTGATATTGAAAATGCATAGCTGAAGAAAGTAGACCACTACTTCTACCTAAGATAGAGAATCTCCATGAAGTCATTAAAAAGAAGAAGAAATCAAACGGAGAATCACACTAGGTTGGCGAGCTTCTGCTTGAGCGAGCTCGACTTTTAAGAAGAAGAAAGTCCATGAAAAAAGGGTTTACATATGGAGCTGAAACATGGAACCTAACGAAAAGATTAACCTTCAAACAGAGAATCATGCAATGTGCACACGAGAAAATCATGCTCAACCTCAGATGGAGAGATCGCAAGACGGCACAATATATTAGGGAAAAGACAGGAGTCCAGGACATCATAGATACTGTTAGAAAACTCAAATGGCAATGGGCTGGACATGTTGCAAGAGTGGCTGATAACCTGTGGACATCAAGACTCATAACGTGGATCCCAAGAGATCTGGAGCGAGGCCTTGACCGACAGAAAGTGAGATGGAGTGGCGAGCTAGATAAATTTAGAAAGTAATGGCTCCGCAATGTCCATGATAGGGAGATCTGGCGAATCTTGGGGAAGTTCTACGTCCAACAACAGAAGCTGATAGACTGATTATGATGATTCATTTCACTCATTTCCAATATGTATTTGCCTACTGTTGTTGGTCATGCCATGTCTGACAGGCGTTCCTTTGATGACCAACAGGTAGAACCCGGTCGTAGTATAATGGCTGTTGGCTACCTCAATGACAGGTATTACCTTCATGTCCTCCAGGGGGTGCTCTTTCAAATGTTACCAGTGGCCAAAATGAGTAATGGAGCAGAGAGGATAACAAAATTGCACTCTACTACTATTATGAAAGCAATCACTCACGGAGGGGTTATTGGGGGCGTATGCCAGAGATATGGGATATAAATCCGAATTTACCCGGCAATAAGTTGGAGGATCATTGATCAAACAAAGCATATATTGAAGAGAGGCTAGTTTCCATATTTAGAACTTATGAAAATAAACAGAAGAAAGTATTACGGTAGGTAAAGATACAGGAATTATTCAACCAGAAGAAACCACCGACAGAAAACACACAGGAAGAAGCAGGGGAAGGGGAAATCCACTAGATCATATATTACATCCCTATAGACACCGTACAATTGAGCCATGCAGAAAGAAAAGAGATAGACAAGAGAGAGAAAACTATGATAGAATACACAACAGAGCTACTACCATTGAGGAACAGGGAATTGAAATAGTAAAAGTAGAAAATAAAAAGTAAGCCTTTAAAATATATCAAAGTGGACAATCTAGTATATGCAGAAGCCAAGGGATATTGGCATAGCTAAGTAACTGCCTAAAAGAAGCTGATATCCCTGAATGGATCATGAAAGAAATACCCTGATTCTATCCCCTCCAAAAAAACAAGAAAAAAACAAACAAAAAACAAAGAACGAAAAACAAAACAACCCCAAATAACTACAGACCAATAGCATACCTGCCTACGATGTGTAAAATCTTGACCACTTGGCCGACAGAATATACTACTCGTTAAAAAACCAGTTTCCCGGGAAATGATAAGGATGCCAGAAGAGAACCAGTGTACCAAGTGACGGTACTAAAATAAGTAAAATCAAGGAAGAAAAACCTAGCTATGGTATAGATAATTTCTCTCAATATATTGGTATTGTTAGCATCCCCAGACAATAATATAATATCATATTGTAAGTCTATTTAGACAGATTACAAATACCAAAACACGTAGAGAAATTCATACTAAGGATCGTAGGTGGCTTCCTATTCCCACTACTCTTCGGCGTAAAAATGATACAACTGAATTATATATTGCAAAAATGTAACAGGGATTACACATTCACAAATTCAAACGAAAAGAATCACCTCACCTATATCGATGCTCTTAAGATCTTTGCCAAGATCAGGAAGGAACTGGAGACCCTAATACAAACTGTTAGGATCTATTGTCAGAGCATAGGAACAGAGTATGGTATTGAGAAATGCGCAATGCTAGTAATACACAAGGAGGGAATAGAAAAAAATACAAGTAATTGAATTGCCCCGCCAAGAAACTATCAAAGTGCCCAACGGAAACGAAACCTAAATTCTGAGACATCTTGAAAGCAGACAAAACAAAACCAAACACGTAATGAATGGAAAAGTATCTGAAGTGTATCTTAGAAGAAGAATAGAATTACTGGAAACAAAACTATGCAACAGAAAATAGATCAAGAAACCAATACATCTATACTCAGGACCCTTTTTATAACTGGACAAGAGAGGAACTCAGAAACCTTGGCTACGGAACAAGGAAACTAATAACAGTTCATAAAGCTTTGCACCCAAGAGACGACGCTGACGGGCTGTATGTAAAAAGAAACTAGGGAAGAATAAGACACATTGATATCGAGGATTGCGTTGTCCCAATTAAGGGACTAGGAGATTATTCTAGATAGATTAGAGAAATATCAATAACAGCAGCCAGAGACAGCAATATAACTAACAGGGAGAGTAAATGTAAAAGCAAGAATCTAGAAGTGGGAAGAAAAACTAACAACATAGGCATTCCAGATGGCAAGTCAAAGAACCTGACTACATGGCCACCCAAACGATACTTGAAGCCCGAAACCTATTGCTCCGAAAAGTGGCCTAAAACGACCCCATAAGAACTAACTATATAAAGGTTGCGATAGATAAAACACCGGAAGACAGCTAGTATAAATTGTGGAGATAAAAATGAGACAATCAATCGTATAATACGCAAGTGTAGCAGACTAACCCAGAGAGAGAAAGTACAAGAACATGCATGACTGGGTAGGCAAGGTGATCCACTGCAAACTTAGCAAGCGACTACATGTTCTCCACACAAACCAAAGGTATACGCACAGACCAAGGACTATCTTTCAAGTAGTGGATATTACTCAACTGACCATACAGTGGTAAATTGTAGGATAAGGAGATGATAGATAAAAATATCAGGACTTCATAAAGGAGTTGCAAAAGTTATGAAACGTGAAAGCGAAAGTGAAAGTAAAAGTAGAGATCATGAATACTGGAGCTCTGGGAACGGTCTCAAAAACGCTGGTAAAGAGACGAGGAGAATTACAGATTAGAGGAAGAATTTAGACCATTTGAACCACATTTGAAGTCAATCAGAATTATGTAAAAAGTGTTGGAGATCTTAGGAGACTAACTGTCACGTGTTCCCAAGCACATACCACAGTATACCTAATGGGGGGAAATGCAAATAATCAGGAAAAGAAGAATCATGGAGCGAAAGGAGAAGACAAGACTAGGTTATTTTGCTTATAAAGAAAAGTAAGAACCATAAGTTCAACGATACACCCACCATACGTGGTTGTAGTAGCAGGTGGGGGGGGAGGAAAAGAGATCATGCACTCGAAGGTCTGGACAGAGTTTCATATATATATCAATCCAATATCAAACGACCGAAAAAAAATTAATATTTAGTATATTTGTGATCGATTGACAGAAAAGTGACTTATTGAGATATGTGGACGCTTTTAAAACACGGAAAATAAATTTGTTGCTTCTAGTCTGGCCAAAAGAAGCGTTGACGAAGAGAAAGCAAAATAAATGATCGAAGGTCTATGGGGGAGAGAGAACAAGTAGCTTGGATCGTGGGTAAGGAAGTAAAAAAACACAAAAAGCAAAAAAGACAAAAAAAACAAACAAAAAAAATTCAGGAGAACGAGAAATCGAAAAAGAAATTGGGTTAGGGGAACTATTGCAGAGAAAGAAACACATGACGTGGTCAGAATACAAGGCTCCAAACATGCCTGAAGCCATGACATTCTTTGTCTCATTAGAGGCCATCAAGTAAACGAAGACAGAAGAGTTATAATAGTAATAACCCTGGCGTAAAAACATTGGAAACATCGTAGTGGTAAAGATAGATGGCCTTGGACAAAGGAAACAAACCCAAAGTTTAGATGCTATGGTATATATTCCAGTTAAGTATATAACCAACATTGCTTGTTTAAAAGCTCTTGAACCAATAGCCCATCTTATAGAATAAAACTCTTGCCTAAGGTCACATTGTGAGCTCTGAAAGGGCAATATATAATAATATAATAGTTCTGATCTTGCAAACCATTGAGAATGATCTCGATTACATGTTCTAGTGGTGTTTCCATTTGTCTGACTTGGCTTTGTCAGTTCTTGTAAGACCGTGTATGGTGAGCTTGGGTTCGTTGCCCCAAAACTCAAGAAGGATTTTGGGTTTTTACAAAACTTTTACTTGTACTGGGGGTCTCATGAGGAGGCGGAGAAAATGTTTGCTTTATTTCTTCCGTCCGTTTTTATCCGCCTTTATTTTCCATGTACGATTCATCATAATCCACTCCCGGCTTGCTAGGCGTGTCAAGTTTCACCAAAGTTCCCTTGGCCGTAAGTTTCGGCAACATGTTCTTTACTCTCTCCGTTACCAGTCTCCAACTAAGCTGGACAAGAGTTTAGACTTCCTCCAGTTTGAATTCAGAGTGGTTCACCGCCTAGACTGGTGGCTATCCAAGGCCGAAGAGCCCATTTTCTCCTGATAATAACCCATAACTGTGGGGTATATAAGATGGATTCATGCCTTTCCCAAGGGCTTTAGTGTGAAGTGAACGCAAACTGTCTCAGCATTTTTTTCTAATGTGGGAGATATATTCACATAGCTTAATCTGACACAAGGCTATAGGATTGGCGCACCCAGTGAAGATTTAAGTTACTATCGTAGTAATTGTCTGCTCGACTAACTCGCTAAGCATTTATCCCACGGGGAAGCGCCCCCGTTCTTAGCAATCTGGAGAATCAAAAACTGTCGCTCCATGAAATCATTAATTGTGAATAAATATTGCCACGTGAAAATACATACTATAGAGATGTACTTACATCACTCTTTTATACTTGGTTCTTCCAAATTGAGTGAATTGGAAGAGATATGAGAGACTTTTAATTACAAAAGCAAAGCAATAGTGTTAGTTTGATGCTAAAGTTCCCCGCGCAATCTTCAACTCAATATTAGAGAAATCTTGGAAATGTCTTCCAAGTTTACTCAGCTCTTCATTGCTTGTGCAATCAGTTAACAGTGGTACATCGTCTACAAGACTCTGCTAAGAACTCAGAAGCTAGGAAAATAGTTATTTTGACTATTTTTTACCTTCATCCTAACTTTCAGTTGCATTTTATCGTAACTTCGAATCGGACCGTTATCCTACAACAACGATTAAACAGTGGAAGCAGAACTGGACTTGAGGGCGTGAGTTCGATTCTCACCGTCAGCGTGTTCTTTATTTTCCAATCACGCTGTTTAATCGTAACCATAGATTTTACGGCCCGATTGAAAGTTGTGATAATGTTGCAATAAAATATTGTTGTATCTAAAAAAACATGTTCACTGTGAATTTATCAAAAGTAATATCCTTCCGTGTTTTTTTATTCGTCTTTTTCATTTTGGTTGGCACAAAAAAACATTTTTGGACAAGATAGCTAATGTCGATTAAAATGGATGTAATAAATCAGAAACTCAGGACAGCCTTCAACATCTCAACCTAAATGTAATTTACAAGAGAAACGTTTCCTGTATTCGTTTGAGTTCAAAGGGAATTCTTTATTACGAATTGCTGGACACTGGGCGGTTACTACACGACACAAAAGTGAGAAATTGACTTGTTTGAATGACGTATTGAAACAGAAAGAAAACATTTTTTTTTCTGATCAAGGAAATCGGCCGTTGATTTGTTGCATGATAACGCGAACACGACTGAGCAAACAGTCGATGCGCTTGCATAGTATGTTCTTCCACATGCTGCGTATTATAAAAACCTATCACCATCAGACTATCAGTATTTGTTTCTTTCAACATCTTTGTATGGTCGGCGGTTCGAATAATTTCAAGATATGGAGATGCTCTTGAAGAATCCATGCGAAATGTTCTTTTCTTTTTCATAGATGCGCCAGCATCCCTTGCATCGTTTGCCATCATTGACCGACATATCAAAATGTTAGTTACGTCCCTTGCTCAGTTTTGTCAATGTAAATGTTTTTCATCTAAATGTAGATGTTTTCGGTTACGTGTAGTTGTTAGAAATTGCTATTAAAATGATTTTTAATAGAATGAGTTGTATTCTTATCTATTGTGTAGTAATAAAATTATATTTTAATAGATTTAGAAATATTATAATAAAATAAATGTTGAATAATAACGTCATCTTTGATTAATTAATAATCTGTATTATATTACATATATATATATATATATACATATGAAATAATGTCATCTTTCATTAATTAATAATCTGTATTATATTTCTTATATATATATATATATATATATATATAGAGAGAGAGAGAGAGAGAGAGAATCTAACTGTCATATTATTGTAGTGACACTTTCACACATTTTCAATTACTTTTATATAATTATCATTCATACCTTGTTTCTGCATTGTGTTCAAGACTGTTATGCTTTTTATCGAATAAAAGGCCTTTTCATAGTTTATGTAAGCCAAACAAAGAGGTTTGTTGTATCGTGATGTCTATTCGATTAGATGGTTTAAAGTGTGTAGGCGGTCTGTTATCGAACAGCCACTTCTGAAGCATGTCTGCTCGCGTGGTTGTTTATGTGTGCATTCGTGCGTGCATGCGTGCGTGTGTATTGGTTGAACCCAAAAGCGATTAAGCTCGTCCAGTTGAGTTACAGAAAAGAAATCTTATTGTTACTTTTATAATCATTTCGATGTGTTTATATTGATGAGATGGAAAGTTCCTTCACAAATCGTGAAATATGTTCATCACATGAGGGATAAATTATATCAATATTAGTCATTACTAAATACTCTTTTGATGAATGATCAGCCTTTAGTGTGTTCAACCTCTGCTAGGATCTTCATGGCAATGAGGGTTACTTGGCAATATGTGACAGGTTATACTGGATGACATGGTACCAGCAGTAGGGATTAACCTTTAGACTGTCCCATGGGAAAGGGTGTATTCATGCCTTTCTGAAGGACAAGAGCTAAATGCGAAGAAAAACTACCTCAGTCTGAATTTGAACTCAGATCGCAGATTCCATTTTCAATGTCAGCCTTCAAGCCAGGTCTCTCTCTCTCTCTCTCTCTCTCTTTATATATATATATATATATATATATATATATATATATATATATATATATATACGTGTGTGTGTGTGTGTGAGGAGAGAGGGAGAGAAAGAAAGAGAAAGAAAGAGAAAGAAAGAAAAGTAGAGTTGGCTAAAATGTTAATGACATCGAATATATATATATATATATATATATATATATATATATATATATATATATTGTTCGTTGATTTTTTAACAATTTTTTAAAAATTCCCGTGCAAGAAAACGTATCTTTGAATTCATAGAGTATTATACTTGTCCAAAAGCGCATACCGTGCCCTTTCGGATAAACAATTAGCCATTTTCAAGGTCTTTGACAATTCCACTATTATTTTAACCACGGTGTATTTAACTTGGTCATTAATGTATTGATATGACGTGTTATGTGGCTGGAAATGTGAATTCCTAATTAGAAGGTGTTTCATTTGCAAAATACACTCAAAACTCCTTGACCTTGGTCAAAGAAGATTTTATTCAGCGTTGGATTTCAAAGGGTTCCAAAATCATATTTTACCACACGTACACACGTACACACACACACACACACACACACACACACACACACACACATATACTTATCACATATATATTTATACGTATATTTTTTCCATTCATATATGTATATGTATTTATTACATTTGATAGGTTATATGGAAACAGACGGTTTAGCAGCGTGGAAAATGGAATGGCTGAAGCTGTTCATGTTCCCTCCTCTCTGATGTAGTGAAAGGCATGAATCCATTTCTCCCTATACTTTGTCCCTCTGACAAGTATCTTGAAAAATGTCTCGTCACTGACATACCATAAAAGTTGACACGGATCAAATGTGGGTTAGTGGGTACTTGGACAAGTCACTCTCCCATAGCCCCTTTATCTCTCTAAACACTAACAGCACAAAGCTGTTCCTTCCCTATCATCAACCCTTTTACAGGGTCGACTCACATGTAAATATCTGACACTATGTATGCTTGTGCTTTGCTTTATAGCGTATTATACACGAGTCAACGGATAAGTATTCGGGTAAGTGCATTAATGTGTGTGCCACTCACTAGAAAAAATGCGTAAAAAGAAGAATTTTATCTCTATTGTCATTTGTTTGAGAAAAATAAAAGAAAAAAAGAAAAAAGAAAAAATCTGCAGCACAATGTACGCTCGCACACTTTGAATTTATGCGCTTTGCTTTATAGTGTATTAATATACATTAAAAAAAGACTTATACACAAGTCAGCGAATAAGTATTAGTGTAAGTGTATTAAAGTGTGTGCATCCAGTCAAAGAAAATACGTAAAAAGAAAAATTTTGTCTCTATTGTCTAAAAAAAAAAAAAAAATGGAGAAAACTACAAAATGGAGTCCAGAGTCGTCTGCAGGAAACGAAAGCGAACAAAAAAAAACAAAAACAAAACAAAACAAAAAACAAAAAACAGGAACTTTTCGCATCGACGTCCGACAATTGAATTATAGAGATTCAATTATGTGAGTTATTCGGTTACGTGAAAACTCTACAGCGAACCCGCCCACTTAGATGGGACGGAATACAAAGAGGGTTTGGGATATATAAGTTGTTTTAGAGAGGATGTGCGAAAGGAGAAAATTAAATAATATAAAAATGGAGGAAGTGAATGCATAGTGAATTTGATTGGAGACTCGGAGGGGGGCGAAGTGAGAAGTTTGGGAAAGGATTAGAGATACGAGAGAGAAAGGGAGAAACAAATAAATGAAGAAAGAAAAGCAGGAAGAAAGATGTGGAATAGCAGGAAAGAGAAAAAAAAATTGAAATATTGAAAGCTAAGAAAGAAAGGGATGAAAAAAGGGGAAGAAAAGAGAAAACATATTAGTGAAAGAGAAACAAACGATAATTGCTGCTAAAGAAAAAGAAAGAAGGGAAAACGAATTGAAAAGAGATAAAAGATGGGAACAGAAAGGGAAAAGGAAGAAGAAGAAGAAGAAGAAGAAGAAGAAGAAGAAGAAGAAGAAGAAGAAGAAGAAGAAGAAGAAGAAGAAGAAGAAGAAGGAAAACAATATCGATATAAACAGAAAAAAAAGAGAAGGTGAAAAACGGAACAAAGAAAGACAAAGGATGAAGAGAAGGGGAGAAGAAGAAAATGAGGGAAGCAAGAACAGACCTTCATCCTGAAAAAAAAATGAAAGAAATTAATACTTTCGCACACGCACGAACGCACGCTCGAAGATACAAACTCTTAGACACACGCATACATCCTTACATACGTATAGATGCAGAACCAGACTAACACGGACATGGATATTCACAACACATACACACACACACGCAAGCGAGTGCGCAAAGTCCACCTATAAAATATAAGAGAAAATCGAGTGGAAAAAGAAAGACTCAAAGTTAGAAAAGCCAAGACAAAAATAGAGTCTCAGAAAGTTAGGATGGAAGTAAATAAGCAAAAAAAAAAAAAAAAATCAAAATAATGGAAGAGAGAGTAAAGAGTGGTTGAGTGGTAAGTGTTTTTGGTTGTGGACAGACAAGGAATGTGTTCGAATCAGATTTAAAATTGGCTTTGCGCATGACCGGATGTCACGTGAGTCGGAAACATGAGCATTTGAATGGACGATGCGTTGCACTTCATGCTCGTCTGGACATTAACTGCTTTTGTAAACCAGCGTCCATTTCGTCTCATTCAGTTTTTCATTTCCCATTTTTCCCTTCTCTTGTTTTCCTTCCCGCTTAACACCCTTTCTCCTAATTAGCCCCCCCTCCTCTCTTCCTTGATAGCATCCTTCTTCATTCTGTGTTTTACTTCTTGCACATTCTTCCTGGAGACATTCATCTGAAGATGGCTGGGGAATGGATCGGCTGAAATGTTCTGAAAAAAAAAAATCAAGTCATTCTTAATTTTTAAAAAATGTTTGTTTTTTTTTTCCTTTTTCACATTATGAGAGTGAATCTGGTTATTATCTCCCTTTCCATTTTCCCTCCTTTCAACTCTTATCCCGTCTCCCTTTTACTTCATCATCATTATTAATGCTGTTGTTATTACTTGATCCGGGGTATTCTTTCTTTCTTTCTTTGATTTGATGTATTATCATGTGAAGGAAGTCGGTCGAAATCATACTGGGGCATCTATCTCCAAAATACGTCCCCCCTACCCCCGACTCACTGCAAAATATTAATAACCCCAGCACAGAGATGTCAAACAAAGAGACGGCAACGTTTTACTGAGAAAAGAAGAATTTATTCCATTCTTCGAGACCCGACATTTTGTTCTTTCGTGATAAAATTTTTTAAAGAATTTGTCACATTTTCTTCGCTTTTCTTTTTTAATTTTTGGTGGGAGTAAGAGAAAAAAAGGAGGCAAAATGTTGAAGGAAATTTAACGAAATGTACCGAAAGGGCAGACGACATGAAGAAATAAATAAACAAATAAGATTGAAGAAGAAAAAACGGAACATTTCTGAAAAGGTGATGGAGAAAAATATGGAGAAATAATGCAGACATTTTGCTAAACTTAGCTTATTTCTAAATGTTGGGCACCAAGTGACAATTAAACTCACTACCGTAGAGAATAGCCTGTTAACCAGTGCTCCACAGCGAAGCACCCATATTGAATGTATGAATGAAAGAAAGCTGTAAAAGAATAATGTGAAGTCAGCATTGAGAGGAAAATAGCCAAAACCGAGAACAACAAAATTAGAAGTAAAGGTAGTGAACAAACAGTAAAAAAGTGGTTTGAAAGAGAAATTGACAAAGGAAAGAAAGAAGCTGAATGGAAGCGAATGAAAGAGGATGTAAAAGAAGGAAGGAGAGTTGAAGGAGGAAGGGTAAGAAAATAAATAAAACACACACTCAAGTGAAACGGAAAAAAAAGGGAAGGAAATAAAGATGGAAAAACAAGCATACTAAAAAGCTGGAAGGAAAGGCGAAGAAAAAAAAGAAAAGAATTTTAAAAACTCTTGACTAAAGGAAAGATTGAAGAAGAGAAGTTTTTGGAAAGATAGAGACAAAAGAGGGTCAAAGAAAAAAAGAAAAAAGAGAGAAAAAAGCAAGGAACTAAGAATAAAAAGGGGGGCATATGCAGATTTGGTGATAAGATAACGGAAACAAGGGGAAAGAAAAATAGAAAGAAAGGAAGAAAAAGAAATACAAAGAATGGGTAGGAAGAGATAAAGAGGAAGATGAAGGAATGTATAGGAAAGGGGTAGACATACCAGAAAAGATGGGGTAAGAAGAGTTCGGAAGAAAGAAAGAGAGAAGGAATTGAAAGAGGAAGGAATAGAGAGAAGCGGGGAGAAGAGATAGAAAGAATACAGCAAAATAGTGAAAAAGAGGAAACGAGTAAAAGAGAGAAGGAAAGTTACATTAATAAATCAAAAAAGGAAGTTCGTACAATAGAAAATGGTTGATTTTCAAGACCTGACAATCCTAGTCGTGCCGTTCTTCAGCGAAAAACATTGTCAAGGATTCCATCAGATAAGAGTGAGAATTAGGTCGCTTCCGACTCCATTATTTCCCGATAGAGAATCGGTCTCACCAATAGCGTTTACAGATCACCATGAAGGTTTATCAAAGGTCACCAAGAGTCATCGAATGTCTGTCCATACAAAAAGTTTTCATTGCAATACTGATCTTTTGTCACGGTCCTCACTTTTATTTTTGCAGTGGTTCGTGCTCTCTACCGAATGGTGACACTTTGAGATGCTCTTGACAAAAACAAAAATCAAATTGACTAGCGTCCCAACTAAGAACAAACGTTGTTGAATTGTCTTCGAATGTCGATTAGTGGATAAAAATTGATTGAACAGATCCAACTTATGAAGTTAATTAGTTTGTTGGCCTTATTTTTGAAGTGGGTTCGTTCATATTTGTTGGCCTTACTTTTGCCTTGGGTTGATTTTTATATGTTATAAAGAGTTTTATTTACTTTTCTTCGTTTACTTTGCACAGTATGTTTTATAGTCTATATTTTCATATAATTTGAGTGGATTGATAACGATCAAAGAGACCCTGCTTCAGAATTGTATTGATTCGCATCTGTTAAATACAGTTCAGTTTTCTACTTTTCATTGTTTATTTTATACTTTTAGAATGTATTAAACCCAGGTCCAGGATATTGCAAAATCCAGAAATCTGAGTCACACCCGGTCCCAAGCTTACAGCATAATTTTCTATTTTTCAATAATTGGAAAATTAGTTTGGATTTATAGTATTATTTTAACAATGGATATCTTGGGTTGATAGGTCAAGTCATGGAGTCTCAGAAATTTCTGCCGGGGGAAAATATTAGAAAACCCTTTGACAGCATTTTGGGACAAATGAATACTGTCAAACTTATTTGCTTGGGCGTTTTCTTGAGTAATTTTGGTATTATTGTTCAGTCCTTATGATAAACTATTTTTTGATTGATCAACTATAAAAAGCAACATTCAGACGTGTGCTGTATCGGATGACTATTCAGATTACTCCTCACCGAAAAAATGGGTCACATTCTACCATTGTCGGTGACGGATCAATATCCATTTCTTATGATTAACTGCCCACATTAAAATCTCGCACAATGTTGAGAGACTTTTATCAACTATCCAATATAATTCTTTTCCTGCTTTTTTTTTTTTTTGCAGGCTTATTTTTTGCCTTCAAGTTCGTTTTTTGTGTTGTCTGAAATTTCCGAATGCGAATACTTTTTGTTGCTTCTCGGCTTCCACAGATTCAGAATGACCAAGCAGTGTTTATGCTCTGGTTGTTACTGCTGGTCCGACTGGAAAAAGATTGGTTTCCCGCCACCAAGGACATAATTTGCCGCCATTTCACAATTTACCCGCTCCAATTTTCGTTATTTGAATTTTCCATTTCGCTTCTTTCGTCATTTGATTAACTGAATTTTGCACGCACAAAAGATTGATTATTGCTGCATAAACGACCGAAAAATTGACAACAACTTCAACGGCAAACACTGCTAATACGAACATTTTGGATGCACCTTGGTGGACATCAGCAGCGAGTCTGCTTCCTTTACTCTTGGTTGTTGACAGACAACCGATGGACACCACGACTCTCACAACATGGATCTCCAGAGATCACATGCGAAACTGAGGCCGACAAAATACAAGATGGAGAGATGAACTGGACAAATTTAGAAAATACTGGCTCCACGACGCCCACGATAGAGATGTGTGTCGAATCCACGGAATGGTCTATGCCTAACAACGTACGTTAAAAGGCTGATGATGATGATGATGTTGTCAGTGTCCAAACTTCGAATGTCGAATTTCAGGAAAGGTACGTTGTTCTTCATAGCTACATTTTGGTGGACACTTCAACAACGAGTCTACTTCCTTTACTCACGGTTTTTATTCGTGTCCAAACTTCGAATTTTAGGGAAATATATGTCGTTCATTATAGATGCTCGTTGGTGAACACATCAGCAGCATATCTGCTTCCTTTACACTAGGTTGTCGTTCGTGTCCAAACATCGATTATCGAATTTCAGGAAAGTTATGTTATACTTCATGGTTGGGAAAATAATGCAATTTATCTCCCTAATATCATAGTCAAATACTGATTTTTGAAAGATTTTGGTTGAGACAAACTCTACACCTGATGTGATCATTTATTTTCTAATCCAACTGGTGATAAAAACAAAGCCAACATCACAACCTCTACTCTTACATATAGTGTCTAACCCTTCCTGCTTCTCAAGAGATGTCTTTTTCAACAACGTTCCTCTTTTGACTTAACAATTAAGACACCACCACCGTCTTTACTATTACAGCGTAGTGTCTATTCGTTCCTCTTTCGAATGAACAGTTGAGAAAGACACCACCGCCGTCTTTACTATTACAGCGTAGTGTCAATTCGTTTCTCTTTTGAATTAACAATTGAGAAAGACACCACCACCGTCTTTACTATAATAGCGTAGTGTCCATCCGTTGCTCTTTTTAATCAATTATTGGGAAAGACACCACCACCGTCTTTATTATCATAGCGTAGTGTCTACCCGTTCCTTTTTGGACTTTACCATTGAGAAAGACACCACCATCGTCTTTACTATTATAGTACAGTTTATATCTGTTTTTTTTTTAGTTGATAATAATAGATGAGAAGGCTAACACCATTACCTCTACTATTACTGCACAGTGTCTATGCGTATCTCCTTTTGAATAAAGAAAGACTAAAACCATTTTACAATTACAGTAAAATATTTGCATGTTTTTCTTTCTATTTAATAACAATAACAAATGAGAAACACTATCTCTACGATTGCACAATAGAATAAGCGAATATCGCAAACTAACCAAAGAGTACAAAAAATAGACATGTTTGGGTAGGAAAAGTGGTCCACTGAGAATTGAGCAAACAACTATGATATGACCATGAAGACCAATACACAAGTCAGATGCCATCCTCGAGAAAAGAAAAAGTAAAATTTGGAATTCAAACTGGTCTACCAATCTAGGCCAGGAGACCAGATCTAATCATTGTACGCAACGAGAAGAATTGTTAGAATGCTGTTCCAGCAGACTACACTGAGGAATTGAAAGCGGGGGAAAAGCTGGATGAATAATGGATTTTGCCAGAAAAATAAAAGCACGCGAAATATGAGAGTGAAAATTGCACCAATCATTATTGATGTACCTAGAAAAATACCGGAAA
>OY735217.1:35382468-35414968 GCA_963457665.1 Thysanoteuthis rhombus | reverse complement strand
TGACTTTCCCGAAATCTTTTGTTTCAAACGAAAACTAAACAACGTATCTTTAACAATTAGCTCATTATCCACCTATCCGCCCATCTCTCCTTTATCTTTCTTTCCGTCTCTCTCTTCGCCATTCTTCCTCGCCCGTTTTAAAGGGTCACGGGCCGATCTGAAAACTTACAAAACTGTCGCGTCTTTTCAACCAGAACCTTATCAACATCATATGACCCACGTTGTACAAATAGCTAAGAATTAGTTTTTATTGTTTTTTTCTTCTTCTATTTTGTAAACCCTTACAATGTGGGAATTGGGGTGTATTGGGGTGTAGAACTCTGAGTTTCTCCTACCAGCTTCACGCATGAACCATCTAATTAACAAGAAAAGAGTGACTGCTCGCAAACATTGATAGCGAGCCTTTTTTTAGCCATTAGCCGCAACTAGTGTCCATGCGCAGCCGAATAAAATACCTAAAATCTACTGAAAAAAAACACCATATTGCATCTTCTGTGCGATGTCAGTTACATAATCTTTTAAAAAATCTTTGGAAAATTATGTCCTATGTATTTTGGATGTTAAATAAGCAATAACAACGAGGAGGATTGATTTATCCCCCAATCAACAAATATATTACATTATTTCGGTAAATATTACACAGGATTCTTAAATGAATATTTGTCATTGAGTTCTCCAGACTGTTATCCTTCAGGTTTTTCAAACTCAGCGTTTAGCCCATTTATCAGCCTTTCCGATGAAAACAAAATGTCCAGACATACTGAACAAGCAAGGTGTCTACGTTGGTGTGTTTGACATCATTTCTGACGATAACATCCAAAAGTTAGAGAACGAGGAATGAATTATAGATTGAGTTATATTATGTAGAAACATAGCAATGCACTTACCATTGTCCTAAACAGTCCACCGATAATGCAAAGGTAGAATAACTGCTTTCTAATCAAATTGCATCGCTACGTTTAAGCGGCTACCTATCGGTGGCAGGTTCGATTCCTGCAGCTGCCACATTTTTAAAAAATTCTATTTACGTTGTCTAAATTGAATGATATATTAACCGTGTAACGGTTGGAAATTATTTCAGATAATTTTCTATGTAACATACCGCAATTCATAGTTCATTCTGTCGGACCAAATATGTCCATTTTTTAAATACTGGGTGAGAAATGTAGAATCTCTTCCGAATTATTTTTTATCAGCTGAGTTTTAATTGACAATATGCAATGGATGCTGATTAATACTCTCTAAAGATACAAAGAGCGTCTTAATTGTGTATTTAGAGCTCTTTGCATATAACCCATCGTAAAACAAGTGGAGACAAACACATTCTTTGGACGAACGGGAATGCAGACGTGAAGAGGTGTAGTGTAATTCACGAATCCGATATTTTCTAACCCATCCGATTGTAGGGACGAGAAAAATTGGCAGTGACCCGGTCGCTCTAAGAAAACATATGGAAATTTTTTTTTTGCATAATCCTGTGGCTACAGAAGACCAGAAAAGACCAGATGTCTGAGATCTTGAGAATATAATTGAAATCTAAGATTTTTTTCCTCCGGGAGATTCAATAAACTGGAAAGGCCAGAACAGATCAAAATTAATTGAGGTCTTTCAAATTTAATCATATAATTTCAATAAGCTGGAGATCTTTCAATTTACTTTATTTTATTTTTGCTTTCGTTTTGATGAAAGTGTATGTATTCTAATTGATTGGTGATCACAAACACCAATGATTGCTGACTGGCTTCTGTCAAAGCTGACAATGGATGTAACAGCTTTTTGCTACAAATACTACAGTAATGATTGCCCAAAGCGCTCACTCACACATTTTTTTATCCGTCAACAATCGTTGCATGTCAGTGACGTCATGCTATCTGGATATGGGAAGCAGATTCACGGCTTTCGCAAAGTCAAGTATGAAGTGAACACAAGCAATATATGTTTTAAAAATCGAATTTGGGGTTGTGAAATGAAATGAAAACACCGCATCAGCTTATATGAATATACGTATAACACAGGGGCACTCCTATTTGTGCTGTATAGCTGCTTATATTCCATCAGTCAGTGTTTGAGTCCTGGCAGAGGCAGCTGATCTTTTCCCCATTAATAATAATATTTGACTAGTATTGCGTTCATCTCATTTCTGTAGCTTGAGTCATTATTCAACGGCTATTAAATAAGCAGCGTAGATTCGAAATAAATCATAAGCTTTGATTTAGCATCCTTTATCATTGGGAGCCTGTCTTTCACTGATAAAATAGAGCTATCATATTTGTAATCAATATTATAATGATCAGTTGTATGCATGATATCCTCATCAATAATAATAAGAATGCCGATACTTGTCGGAGCAAAGAGAACAATCTTTAGATCCCAAGACCAGGATACCCTGTTACAATACCAGAAAAGTCATTCTTCTGGCAATTTATTTTTCTCTCAATTCGTCCACCATGGCTGAAAGCTTTTGCGATTTCTATTCTTGAATTGGCAGGCAATTATACCATGGTATGGATTAAAGATCATCACAACTAATTACTGGCTTTAAGGAAGGTGAAGTTGTTAATTAGAATAGCTTGTAATTTGATACTGTTGGGAGGTGAGATCTAGCTGGCTTCATTAAAGCTAAAAATTCCTCCCTACGTTTCTCCCTACGTGATATGCATTTGTTCACTTATGGAATGAGGCCTTTCGTATATAAAAGATCTGTCTGACAGGTATCCAGCCATTTTAATTATCTTGAGAACTGGTTGCACTGACCAAGCACTCTCGCATGGGGTAACTCAGTCGTCAGTGTGTCGCTGTTGAGTGAGCTTGTGTACTTAGTGACCGTTGCATTCACAATGACCAAGCCTACCAATTCTTCATGCCTTGTGCAGTTTTCTTGTCAAAACATTGCATCATCCAGGTCAGCCCTACTACAGTGCAGATTTCCAGGCTCCCTTTGATTTCCGATTCTTACCTGTTAAAAGGGAAAGCGCAACAAGGCAACTGATGGCGATCCCGAATGAAGATTTTGCAGACTATTTCGAAAGTAGAAAGGACGCTGGGATTAGAGTGTGAAGCAGCAAGGGGAGTAGTTTGAATGGGACTAAGGCGTCACTGTCTTGTCTGTGCACTGGTATTTACTAAGCATACCTTAAATAATCCAATCAACTGGCGGAGCATAGATATAAGCACCGTATGGGAACCATAAATCGAAAAGAGACAGATATTAAACTTAAAGCTAGCCCCCCCCCCCGAAAAACAAAAACTGAATGACCAACAAGATAGCTCAATGGATAGAAGTTCATCCTTCGATGTCGTTAAGTTCAATCCCTGGGCTAGGCAGTGTCGAAATATGAACCGGAGAAGTAGATCAGTGTTAGGAAGAACTGGCAGTTACGAGTTCTGTGAGTCCCTAGGAAGGAAACCAGCTGAACAACAAACCCTCATTGGATCAAATAAAAGGTTTCATTCAACATCCCTAGCAGGTTACCAAAAGGGATAGACAACCAAGCAATTTCATTGACCGAAACATTTTGGAAAAAAAAAAAAAGAAGCTCAGCTTATTCTTACTCAAATCGACAAGTATCGAGTATCCAATGAGGATCGAGCTCACAGCAGAAGCGATGGTCTGATAGGCTGGCTTGCTTACTAAACATAGCTCTACGGAGAACTCTTATATCAGGGTAAAAATATCGTTTAAAATCCTTAGCGGCGTCATCACTGGCAAGTACGAATGTCTGAAGAAATCTGTAGGAGGTGATATCTAAGACAGTAAACTGGAATGACCAGTTCAAGTACTGATCGGGTCGACTGATGTTACTTTTGTGCTAAAAACTAGGTAGATGACACACTTGATTACCTGCAATTCTTTCATCAGTTGCAATCTTTTTACAAGCTCATTATTATGTTTTGAAGAGAGGTTACTACACAAATCTCGTTTCAGATGAAACCATGGCCTCATTCCTTTCATGTCAGGAAACCGAAAATTCAGACGGATGATGAAGCAGAGAATATTACTGAGCTATTCGTGATTAGGGCCTCTCTGAAGATTTTAAATGATTTGGTAAAAAAAGTGTGATGAGGATATTGGTTTGAATGTATTCATTTGTTGAAAAAGAAAAAAAACGAAAAAAGTAAGAAAGTAGAATAACGAGACTATTGGTCAGAATATATTCACTGAAAACATGTTGGCATCAGTTTGGAAATCAATAAAAAGGAAAAGTATGAATGTAAAGCTGTATTTTGATGGCCTAGAGTAAAACTTTCTAAACAGATAGGCTGTAATTAGACATACAACTATCAATTCAAAATCAATTACAAAGTTATTAAAAAAAACAGAATGAAAGAAGATTGCATTTCTGGGTAAGAATAGTACTTTTGCTGGGTATTTAAATGGTTGTAGGAATATCTGCAGTACAATTCAAAACGTCTCGCTCTAAACAGAGTTATTTACTGTCTGATAAAAAAAGCCTAAACAGGAAAACTTTTCTTAGAAATGTATAACCAGTAATACCGATTCATAGAATGAAAAAATCATTACGTAACGTTCATGAAATGATATTGGCCAATTGTATTATCAAATCAGTGAACCTGGACAGTCCACTGACCAATAAGAATTAACACACCGTTCAAAATTTCTCTGTGTCGAAAGTTTCTGCTTGAAGACACTTGGGTGGTATGATTGATCAGTTGCACATTATTTTCCATCATTTCCCAGTCCTGTCAGCCTTTGGCTTTAAAAGTGTGATCCTCAATCCTAAGGGGAAAATTTTATTCAGGGGATGAACATATAATGGAAAGTATGATAATGAAAATTATTACTAGAACTAGATGACATTTCAAAGTAGGATTGGAATTGAAGAAACCTGAGATCCTGAGAGAAGAAACGTGATTTGGGACTCGGAACACCACTGCCTAAAAAATATTTATATGATAATGCAGGGTAGAAGAGTCCTGAATTAGTTTTGCGCTGGCTTTTAATCTACACCTACCGTTATGAATTCACAAATTTTAGATCGATTCATCGCGCTGGTCATTCTGTTTGAAGAAGTTTGAATCGTTTGTGGGGCTCACTGAACAGTCTGACGTAATAGAGCTTTTTAAGAATAGTTACCCACATCAATACATCATTACAACTTACCTGAAATTTTGAGCGTCAATCGTAACGTCGAGTTAATGTCATGTCTCTCTCTCTCTCTCTCTCTCTCTCTCTCTCTCTCTCTCTATATATATATATATATATATATATATATATATATATATATATATATATCCCTTTAATCAGGAAAAGTGATCAGTATAATGTCTTTAAGGTGTATCAGAAATCAGAATTTGAAATGACTTATCGGTTGATGTTTTTAAATCCTTTAGACATTTCCTAATGTCTTAATGATGTTTTAAACCATTGAAATATTGAGCTAAAGAGCTGTGCGCCCTAGTTACTCCATATAGCACTGAATAAGTGAGATTATCATTATGAACTGATTTGAGTCTTTTTCCCCCGTCTTTATCAACGTTTCATCTGCTGTATCCCTTAGCCTCCTTCCGATGATTGTCACATTTGGTATCTTCTGGAAATGTCCGACGGAACCCTTCGTTTGACCCATTGTGATAAATTGTTCTCGATCTTATACTTGTCACGTCTGGTGTCTACTTCCGAGTTTCTTGACGTAGGCACTTGTGACTTCAAGGGGACCAGATGAGGTTTACGTAAACTTCAATCCACTGGGCCATGACCAGTAAGATTAGTTAGTTTAGCTTAGCTTGAAATGGAACAGTTTGACGAAACGCGTCAGTGAAATTTCGTGCCTCTGCTATCCGGGCATATTCCATACCAGGTCTTCCTTTTCCCCATATTATTTTGAAGACTCAATTTTGTTAATGTGTTGACATTCCTAAATAGTGATTAAGTGAACGCAGCATAGTTTGGGCGAAAAACCATTGATATTTCTGTACAAGATATTAATTACTGTTGTTTTTCTCACCTTTTATTCGGTCTAGTAAAGAACACCCTTCTAGTAGAAACATAAGAGTCTTTTTCGGGATTGGTGATGGCCTCTCTATTTTATAACCCATCCCTTTTTCAATAGAAGACGTGGCGGTGCCTCGTTGAAATACGCTCGGTATTTTAACCGAACTCATCAACCCGAAAACTAACGCAGACAGGACATCACGATATTATTTAGCATCTTACGCGCCTGGCCTGTGACGTTGCGGTCACGTGGAATTCGAATTCGGGAGCGATTGGTTTGGTTTGATTTAATTCAAGAAAAAAACAAAACAAAAACAAGCGTGGCTGCGCTAGGGTCAAACTCCCTTCCTTCATTATAAGGTAAACAAAACAAAAATTACTTTCTCCATACAATAGTATTCCAAAACTACGTATCCCGTTTCAATTCTTTTATAAATAGTTCCTGTGAATGCAGTTTGCAAACTGTAGCGAAACAAGTCGACTTGAGATGAGAGAGTGAATTCGTCATCAGGTTTTGCGTACATGACGTCATGGCTCTTGGTATAGTCATCGCCATTGTTGTGACAAACGAAAACAAAGTCAAAATTCAAATACTAGACGTTTGCCAAAAAAAAAAAATTGAAGGAATTCAATAGCTTGAGGTAATGGGAATTCATTATAATAATATGTACAGGAACGTTGCATTACCCTCAAATCAGTTCGTTCCTTCGGTAAACTAAATCAATACAGGGTATTTGGTTTCTTAATTTCTTCAATCATTAAATAATCATGTGAAAAATTATTAATTTTGTATTAATCTTCATCATCTGACACTGATATTGTGATATCATTTTCCTTTTGTTTCAAGCGTTTGAATACTTCTGCTATAATCCTTGAAAGATAATTCGACCGAATTTTTTCTCGCTAATATTTGAGACATTGCAAAATATCATTCTATTTTTTTTTTTAATACAAGTTTTCATTTCGGGTAAAAGAAAAAACACCATAACTTTTACTGACCAATCAGAACACAAACATGAAATAATGAGTAATGCAAAATCCAGATTTTTTTTTATTGATTGAAAATACTAATTGGACAAATGCAGACGTCAAATGATGTTTTGCAATTTCAATACAAATCTTTAAAAATCCATCTTGACATCTGGAGCGCTTCATTTTTTTTTTGTTTCCCAATGTCTGTAAACTTTGCATAAGATAAATTTTACAAGTATACAAAAATGACGATCACACAAGATATTGTAAGCAAGAGACTTGGTCAAAACTAGTTTATATACTTAGGGCTCGAACGTCAATCGATTATTTTACAATTTTTTAAAACTCAGAACAGAAAGAAGAAAGCATAAGTGCGTTACTAGATATTAGTATCCCTCAGCAACAGCAAATTTTCATTAATATACATACAGGTTTCTCACGCGATGCAAAAATAGAGCATTCCCTTAAAAACCTTTCCCTATGTCAAAATGGCGCAGGGTGAAGAAATAATTATCAATAATTCATGCTGGAAATTCTTTTATTTTATTATCGTTATTTCCGCCTTTTGTATCAGCGAAACAATGGCGTAGAGCAGAATTTCGAAAGCGGAGATATCTGATATATCTGATATAATTAAAGTTTTACTGTTGGCGTATAAGTTGTTTTAAAACTGAATGGGGTTGCTTAAGCCCTGCGGTAATTTGGGTCACAACTTTTCATATGAAGCCAAAGCGAATTGCATTGAGCGTTTATTTTGTAGCAGGTTGTTATAGAGGCAATGCATATCCAGTCTCCTGTACCTACCTTTACTTCAATCTCTGACACATCAGCCTATAATACTATCATCACTACTTTTCAGATCTGAAAATGCTAAGGGAATATCTTACATAAATTGATGGTAATTGCTTCTTCGCTTTACGCCATTTCGTTTTTAGAAGAATGTTCTACTTTTGGATAGCGGGGAAAACCTGTATATATATTTATGAGAATGTTCTTGTATTGAAGGATACACATTTTGGTCACATGACTGAGTCACATGATCGCTTGACTTCTTACACCAGAAATCTTGCGCATACGTTTTGCAGACCGGTGAGTGCTAAAAAAACTGATTTTAATCATTAAGAGTAAAACTCGTTGAATATCTTTTCGGTTCAACTTTTTGAAATAGGAATTAAAAAAAAAATTATGTTTCATAAACCTGCATGTTTCTCATTTTCAGGATTTGGGGGATGGTTGGGACATAAAAAGATACAAAAACTGCACAGCTTAGCGTTCTAGTGTCGCTTTCTGCTAATTGGGAACGAGGGGGAAGTTGTTCCCCGTGTCATTAGGGTTAGCTATGAGCCAAACTGTGAGAAATATTGCAATAGTTTTGCCATTTTTTCTTTTCGCAAATTTAGGCAAGATATTGACGCTCAGTTTGAACCATGAATGGTTCCTCTTTCAAAATATTCTCCACGCTACTTTGAGCCCTGGTCTTCTATTATATATACATATATATATATAAATGAATTGCTTGGCTTTGCAGAAGATGATTTCGCGAGGGTTTTCTGCGATTATGGAATCCTTGGACGGTAGGGAACGCCATTTACGCGAGATGACCCTTCAGCCAGCGTGATGAAGATTCAAGGTGAAGTGCTACGTGCACACAGTCAATATATATATATATATATATATATATATATATATATATATATGTGTGTGTGTGTGTGTGTGTGTGTGTGTGTGTGTGTGTGTGTGTGTGTGTGTATTTGCGTGTATCACCACAATGAAACTGGTTAAGAAATCAAAAATATTTCCTCAAAGCAGAAACACTGTTCCAAGATTCCTCTCGAATACTGGAAAATACGGTGAAACGCGTATAAGCCGACATCAATAAATATAGTTCAATTCCAGGTTGAGACCTATGAAATAATAACAAACAGCCGACTTAACACTCACTGTTTACCATTAATTGTAGTCACACTCCTGTTAAAGAAACAAACTTTATAATATAATGTTGAAAATCCAATATAATTAAACGAGCTTTATGCATTATTTCGTTCATTCGACAAACATGGAGACTGCTCAGTTTAACTTGGTCATAACACTAACCTCCATTACCTGCAAACATCCTCAAACCTTTATCGATTTGTCCAATAGAATATTACCTAGTAATTATTTACACAACTCCATCGCAATGTTACGATGATAGAATACTATATTGCACCAAAACTACAATCCATCATTTCTGTCAGCTATTGTACATCAGACAAACTAATAATAGGGTTGATTAGTTATACTGCATTTTTAGATGCGCTAGCACTGACTGACTGACACACCGAAATATTTGTCACATTCCTCGCTCAGTGTAGCCAAATTTGATGTTTTTCCAACTAGCACTTCCCTTACTAGATCTTCATACAAAGAAAGAGCTAGTGCATATATGGTCTGACTATCAGGCTTATTATTATATTAACAGCTCTTTATCCAAGCGATGATATCACAACTAAGATTTATTGAGCAAATATGTTGTAACTTTGATGATTAAAAGCCGATTCATTCGAATTCTGACTTGAAAATTGGTTTGAGCAAGTTTTGGCATTTAATCTCCAATCCACAATGAAACGAAAATTTGATTCAGACTCTAAAGAAAGCAATTCTGTAAAAAAAATACCATAAAGTAAAATTTACAGAAAAAAAAAACGAATGGCTTCATTAGGATTTGAACCGCCATTTTCTTTTCTGGCTGTTAAATCTTCCCCTTTTATTCTATCGTGTATGAGTTGTATATTATAAGCGGTCAGCAGATTGATAAAAAAGAGTTGAAAAAAGCTCATCTGATCCATATCACCTTTCATTGGCTTCAATTGTGACCAAGAAACCAATGTGATTCAAGTGTTCACATAATTGATAGAAAAATTGTTGATACTGAATTAGCATGAACTATAATTAGATATTTCAAATCTAAAATCGAAGTTGTGTTGCCAATTTGGCAGAATAAGCAACCAACAATCAGACGGAATGAAGCCTTTCATACAAAGAATTCCTAATTTCAAGATCATTCCTAATCTGTACACTTGTGAAGACTCTGTTAGCAGAAGATTTTTTACGATGAACCGACGTCAGCTATCTAATGTTCATTATAAAACACTATCAAGAAATTGCAGATTTTACAAGTATAAAAGTAGAATTTTTTTTTTACAGTGGAGAGTCTTGCTTGTCTACAAAATCAGCTTTCGATACACTGATCTTTTTAACCAGACTCTCCTCGAGTGAGAAAAAGGCGCAACTATCCTAGCCACCAAGCTGTCCTAAAGTACTTTGTAATCTTAGTTTAGTCTGTTACCGCACCAAATATGGGAAAAAATATTGGGTTGCGCCAATCCTTGAAAAACAGCATTTGAAATCTTTCGGCTTTTACCCAAGCTTGAATATCAACGACTGGTCTCGATGAGGAAATACGCAACTTCCTCAGCTATCAAACAGGCTTCAGAGTAGTGAAAAATTATGTAATTAATTCATATCAACACATTAGCTTGAATATCAACTGGGTGGAAGGTAAAAAGAACCGATACTTTCACTAGATGAGCTACGCCCTTGCATCCGAGGCCTTGCGCCAAGGTGGCCACACCCGGGCTTGAACCTGAATCATCCATTTCGCTAAGATGCTCGATTGAAGTACCAACATCTTTATTTAATGAAACACTGAACCCCTCCAACCCGGGGCTTAAATGTCAGAAATGAAAGCTGTGGATAATGGGTTGGCGTAGAAAACCAGCGGGTTTTGCAGACGCCATATATATATATATATAAAAAAAAAAGCAATTTATCAGAATGAGAGATAATTTGAATACAGCATCACGCACGCACATATGCAAAACACGGTTTAATGTAGTTTTATTCAAATCTTGCAATTCCAGTTTTCGGAGACATCTCTTTCGTGCCTCGCACCTGTGAATTTATACCAATGAAGCGGCAGCATACATAAACTTGATATAAATAAATAAATAGTCACCATTCATAATTTTTAAAAAAACAATTATGAGAAATCAGTTCTTGTTCGGTACTTCCATTTTTTTTTCTTTTTTCTGCAGTCTTTAAAATCTGATTGAATTTGTGTCATGCAATACCGTCTTTTTCTTTTTTCAACCACGCATTACTTTCGAATCTGATTAAGTGTAAATAAATAAATAAATAGATAAATAAATAAGCGTTATCTTTTGGAGACAAGTTGAAATTTTATTCTCAATCTACAGACGTCCATTAATTATGAGAGGGATGTCAAATAAATAGAGACAAGATTTGAACACCTAATTACGAAGAAATATTTAAAATGTATCTTGAACGTTGATCATACACCGAAAAATCTAATGGGGGGGAATAATTACAATTAGTCACTTTTGATCAGGTAATTAAAGGTGTTTAAAACAATTTTGGTAAGCATTGACCACGATGCAATAATACTGGCTAAGGAATTGAATCCCACGGTTGGTAAACATATTATGGTGTTTGTTTTTATACATTCGATGTGCGTCTGTCGATTAAGAATCAAAAATTAACATAGAATAAATTAGACTTGCAATTTTTACTGTTTGCACATTTTTCTTTTTCGTCAGAAAGAAAAAAGGTTCTTGAAAAGAAAATATACATAAACGTTCTTCTCAGACGATTCATGTGACTCCATGCTTGTCAATATTTATATCAGCAGAGTTGCTAATTTAGAAATTTTTTTTTCCAATTTTCCGAATTTGAAAATCACGCCGAATCCAAAAGATTGAAAGACAACAACATCATAATCAGCAACACTGGATTCCCAAATTCAAAATAATTGAGAGAGAGAGAAAAAAAAAAATGAAATTGGCAACAGTAGGCTCACAAATTCGAAAAAATAAAATTATCTGAATCGACAACCTCGTATGGTCAGTTTGTTAAAATCAAACAGTATTTGAAATACTATTTTGGGTTACAAAGGCTTGTGTTCAGCTTCCAGTTGCATAAGATTCAACACGCTAAGAGAATGGTCAGTCACGAAGTAATACCTTCGTAAAGCTTGAAAAAGATATTTTAAAATAAACTTAGAACGGCTTCTTCGAAATTGTTACTATCTTAGCCGCCTTTGAATGGGTGTGAAAACCATGATATGAAAGAATCATATCATTTTGCCATGTTTTCCGAGTTAGAAGTAGTTCTTGGATGCTTCTGCTGCAATTATTTTCAACTTTGCTATGTCAAACCCATAAATCCGTTACGTAGTAATCAAACTCAGTAACGCCACATTCAAGTTTTGTCCGAAATTTGTCATCAAACATTTTTGATTTTTTTGTCATTTTGTTATTATTGCTTTTTATCGCAAGACTCGGGTCGTTTTTAGATTCTATGGCCATTAAGTAAGAAACATGGATTGGAAATAAAAGGTTAGCCTCCGACGAGGCTTGAATTCGTATCAGGTAAGGAAGAGTGTGGCTATATGACTAATTTGAAAAGCGTCTGTTGATTGGCCTCTGCAGCGTAATCGTTAGGGCGCTATTTATGCCAAACAACCTTCCATACTGGATATGTGTTCGAGTCTCATCGAAGGATATTCATTTCCGATCCTTACCGTTCACTTAACGGTCGTAGAAAGTAAAAACGATCTGAGCATATAAAGCAAGATAGTAAAAAAACTAGGAAAAAAGAAATCCAAGTTTATATGCAATAATCGATATTCAGAACGTTCTACATCATCAGATTATGGAACTTAACGATAAACCTGAACATATAGAAAAAAATTCACATGTGTAGATTTGACCCTTTAGAAAAAGACACATTATGTATTAATGGTGTCAGAATATTTGAGCTTGTTTTAGCATCCAGATGTTTATGACAGAATTGTGAACCTTTTGGTAACCTTTTTCTAACCATTGAATCATATAAAATAAAAAAAAGTTGAAAAAAAACAACGAACCAAGCTGAACAGTCACATGAATATCTGCAGGAGAAGAAGGCCCATGTAATTCCATTATATAACAACATCGGAAATGTCTTTCTGGGAGGTGACGAAAGCACTCATGAGGGCGGGGGGAAATAAAAGTGGCTCATTTTACTTTACACACCAAAACGCGTATTAGAACGAGTGATATTACTGCTCCAGCCAATTCCCTTTGAATCCACGGCGTAAGGAGCAGGTAGCTAAATGCATGTTATTATCTTTACGTTCATCTGATCCGAACTATTTAAAATCCACAGGTGCGAATAACTTTCCCCATCTTCAGTTCAGTTTTTTTTCTACTATTTAAAAATTTACATAAATATATATGAACATATAAATGTAGCGATAACGTACATACCCATATATATATATATATATATATATATATATATATATATATATATATATATACATATACATATATATATATATATATATATATATATATATATATATATATGTAAGTATGCATGTATGTATGTATAAACGTAAGCATGATGTCCATTACGCAGAGTATTTTTTCCTTTTGCAACTTTAAATGTCTTCATTTCCGAAATTTGGTCCATAACAGATTTTTTCCGAATCTCTTTCCTTACGTTTCTCAAGGTGTATCATTGTATTTGTAAAAGTGGATTTAGATATGTGGTTATGGTTGGTATCATGCTCGCATGAGCATGTCATGAAGAGAATGTATTTTGATGTTTGTGTATCACCATGTGTACAAGTGTTTATTTATGTACTCAAAACATACAATCATTTTTTGTATTTATGTATATATATATATACATATATGTTTGCATTTGTCTTTTTACAGAGAAAGCTCAAATATTAAATATACGTGTATATTTATGCACCTATTATCGTGACTTCGTGTCCACATCGATAGCGAATTCGGCTCTAGCGCCAATACCCGGGATTCAAAATCAAACCAAAGCCTTGTCTCGAATGCCGAGCATCATAGCAAGCACATCCAAATGCAAATATTGACGTTACATCGTCTTCCGACAAACACGGCCTTATACAAGATTCACATATCAATATATGTGGCTTAACTATGTATGAATATCGATAGTCATCGATATACATATGAATGAATCTTTCTGAACATTTTTGTACATAGCAATTCATATATATATATATATATATATATATATATATATATATATATATATATATATATATGTATGTATATATATGTATGTATGTATATATATATACATATACACAATTGAAATATACCTATAGATGCCTACATATGTCTATAGATGTATTTGTAAACATGACGATTTTGGATGGCATCCGGCGGGAAATCCATGTACAATTCAAGATTCAAAATATTGTACCATAGCAAAAACGTCATTCCCAACACACAAAATCAATATATACATACATATATATATATATATATATATATATATATATATATATATATATATATGAGCTTTTTGTAGGCACGATGCTCCCTCTCACATTTCTGAGATTAGAGAAACAGAGATATATTCCTCGGTCCATTAACGAAGTGAAAATATATCAACATATATATATATATATATATATATATATATATATATATATATATATATATATATATATATATATATATATATATATATATCTATCTATATATATATATATATATATATATATATATATATATATCGGGATATGGGTCCCCTTGTATGTATACGTGAAACTTTTTACGTAATATACATTTGTTTTTGCTAACGAAAGAAATTAATTCGACCTTCGTGAGCGTGGGTGACAAAATGACACCTGCTAGTTATTCACACTCATCAGCTGGTACCCGGACATCTTTTCGAGGCTTTTTCCTAAAACGATGATTTTTGTTTCAGCAGTCCTGCAGTGCCCGATGGTGCCACCGAGTAGATAACCAGCGAAATAGAGTTAAAGGGAAACAGGGTAAGCCAGGGAGAATACAAAATACAAAAGCTAGTGACGCATCAGATAGTTAACATAAGTATCGCGGGAAAAGGGAAATTTGGGCCAAAAAAGGAAAGCCGAGGCATGTTAATTTGAGAAACGCCATGGAATACCGCCGGATGCCCCTTTCTGTAGATCAGTACGAATTGTGACATCCGTTAAGATGTCGTGTTTCTACGCTTACTTCATCCGATACAAATACTCTGACACCTTCAGCGTACGAGGGCAATTTCTGCTTTATCAACGGATTCCTCCTCTCCAGAATACGCTCAATGCTTGCATGCCACTAATTAATATGCGTTAGTATGTGACTAGGCGTTTATATTTGCATACGTGTATGAAGGGTTTTGGTGGTGTGTTTTTCTTTCATGTGTTTGTATGCAGTTATATTAGTGTGAGTATGCGAATGATTTGGTGCGCACACCAATGAGTGTATGAATGTGTTCAATTGATTCGCGTAGGGATAATAATCGGAAGATGTTGACGTAATCGAACCGGAAGTCCTTTTGTACAAGTTCCATGCTTTGGCGCATGCCTGCGTGCGTGCGTGCGTGAGGCGAAGTTCCGAGTCTAGTTGTTAGTTGCTGGCTGTCTTTCATCCATTTTCATTTCTCAAGTTTTTTTTTTTTTTTGGTAGCATCTTTTTAGTTTCGCTCCATCAGTTTGGGCCCTGCAAGAAATTGAAAAAAAAAATAAATACATTTTAATACTAGTGCTTACAATATAAATGGTACAAGTTAAATGATAATAATGAATGGACTTCTTAGGAAAGTGGAAAGCCAATAATTCTAAATGATAAAAATGGGTTGTCTCCACCATCATAAAGAAGTGCATTTTTAGGAAAATGAAACCTCTCGTATGCCGATGTGTTGTAAATTGAACAAGCAATCAACACCAATTTTCAAGGAAAACATCTTTTGAGCGCTCTCAGGCCTGAAAACGGTAATGTTGGCATGTTAGGTCAAGTGGTCGGGTTTGGTTGGGGACAGGTGCAGGATATTGGGGCGTAGGAGAAAGAGGATGATACGCGTTGTCTCTTTAACATCATCATCATCATCATCAGTCTTTCAACGTCCGTCGTTGGACATAGACCTTCCCCAGGATTCGCCACACTTCTCTATCATGGGCGTCGCAGAGCCAGTACTTTTTGAACAATGCAACGTTCACATGAAAGAATTATGCTGGGCCTCACATGGAGAGACTGCAAGACAGCACAGTACATCCGAGAAAAGACAAGAGTCAGGGACGTCATAGAATCCATTAAAAATCTCAAATGGCGGTGGGCTGGCCATGTTGCAAGAATGGTGGACAATCGATAGACATCACGACTCATGACACGGATCCCCTGAGATCACATGCAGAACTGAGGCCAGCAAAATATTCAATGGAGAGACGAACTAGACAAGTTCAGATAGACGAGTTCAGTCTCTACAACGACCTACTGCAAATCTAACGCTTGACGCTATTTTCACTCTTCGCCTTCTTCCGTAAAAGCGAAAAGTTGCGAAGAGCGAATCTTTTAAGAGCGGGATATACCTTTATGATTATTTAATCGCTGGAATTAAGTAAGACGGATTTTCATTCATGTTTATTGAAACTTTACAACTCTTTGTGTCATTAAAGTTATTTTTTCAGCCTTGCTAGACCGATCAAGAGAGATAAGCCAATGAGTTATATTAACCGTAGAAATGAAAGAGTGAAAAGGGAGCATAAATATTCTTAGAAGCCATTTTGTATCAAGTTTCTAAATTTCTCAATAAAAACGGAAAACATCAAAACACCCACAAAGAAGAAAGACGAAAACAACAACAAAGATAATAACAACAATAATAGTGAATGGCTGAATTTCTTGAAACACGCATAAATATTCAATCGGATAATCGAATAAACTGAGGTCAAGAGGTCGAATTTGTTATAAGCGGCTGCCATTATCATGTCGCCTGACACTACTGAGGTCGCCATGACGATAAATATTAATTTGTATTTTTCATAATCCACGAACATAACAAAAAGGAAGACGAAGAGAGAAACGAAATGATGAAAAATGGGATGAATAAATCATGTTTTTCGGGGAGGGGACGATGTTCAGACGCTGACTAGAAGAAAAAGATGACATTAAATGAATGTTTATAAAGAGAAGACCTTTACTTACATACACATGCACACACAACTTATATTCATCTACATGACACATGAATATCGTCCGTAGAGAATTGACTGACAGGCTTATCTCGAATATTGCTCGTGAGATTGATTCATACGGGTGTCTCACTATTATGAACTAGTGTGTAAATCAGTTGAGTTTGATCCTTACCGAGTGCTCCTCTATGGATGCCTTGTGCCAGACTTATCAGTAAATATCAACACGCATGTATCATAAGATTTATTATGATATATAGAGCGATACGGGTTATTACACACAGATACACAAGTGCATTTGCCCCCTCTTCCACAAACTTATATAGTCTTTGAAAATATGCTCCCCTTGTCTTGCCAGATATTTCTCTCGTGTCTTGAAATCACTCCCCCTCAATTTTTATAATTTTTCCATTTGGTGTCTTATGAAACACACACACACTCTCTCACTCTCTCTCTCTCTCCCTATATATATATATATATATATATATATATATATATATATATATATATATATATATATATATATATATATTCTTGAAAGCTCAACAGCTTTAAACACCAAAAACATTGTTTTCAAGTTCCAGTCACTTTTTTCCCACTATCTGTTGATGTGATTTATATAATTTTCTTCAGCGTTTATATAACGTATTTTTCAATCATTCTGTCGGATCATATATATTCATTTTTCAATACTTAACAGTCGCATCGAAAGAAAAGAATAGAGCAAACATAGACCGAGGAATAAACAAGATGAGAATTTGAAGTAAAAACAGTTAATTGGGTCTTTGCATTACCGGCAGCTACTTAGCTCAATGGTAAGAGCAACGCTACGCTGAAGCGGCTACCTTATCTGCAACAGCCCCATTTTCTTTAATTGTTTATTCTATTCACATCGTCTTGGCCAGGTGATGTATTAACCATTTAATGACGGGAGAGTTAATATAACGCAATTTATAATCATATATATATATATATATATATATATATATATATATATATATATATATATATATATATATATATATATATATATATATATCAAATGATAGTCCTGGATATATGTACACAATATAACATTTATGAAAAAAAATCGGGCACTCGTACTTGCATGCATACACATTTCTTCCAGTCTGCCTTTACAAGTGCACGTGTGAGATAAGTGGGGAATAAAACATGATCACCTCACAATGAAAGAAGGTTAAGCATAGTACGATAATTCGATGCGTTCGATGAGTTAGAAATTATCTCTTAGAGGAGGATTTTTGTACAGGACTAATGCGACGTGTAAGAGCTCTGGCGTAACTTTAAGAATAGAGAAAAAAGAAAAGACCTGAGGATCTCGTGTGTGAATGTCTGGGGGAGAAAGATGGCATATGAGGGATCAGGTGCGAGAAAATACGATAAAATGGAAATGTTAAGGGGGCAAGGAAAACAAGCGTAAAAAAAACACCACTTGAACATGTTTCCTGTTGAAGAAGTGTAAAACGGATATTGCAACATTTGCTAAGATCAATCTCAGTCTATTCAGAGCGATCAAAATCTGTTAATATATATATATATATATATATATAGATAGATAGGTATGTTCTCTCAATATACTTGGAAATTACAACATTTTTTTATTCAATGTTTTTGCTAATCTTATTTTCCTCAATACTGAGAGTCATACATATAAACGGGCTGAGGTAGATATAAAGAAAACTCTGATAGATAGATAGATAGGTAGATAGATAGATAGATAGATAAATAGATTGACAGACAGATAGATTCTTTAAATTTTGTATAAAATGATTCGTTTTACTAATAATCATAATTACATTTCTAACAGATCAATTTGATTTATTTTGCTTATCAATGTTTCGTTTTTTTAAATTCTCGTCTCCAAAAATGCGACATTACTTTCTGCACATCTTAATACATACACATTTACGCATCAACTTACGCCCGACCGACTCAAGTCCGAAGTCCGATCGCGGATACCTCCCCATAAAAGATTAAAACCTATCAACTGTGGTTATCTTGAAAGCACCCTGCTCCCCACATCCGCTGAGGGTAGGGGGCTACAACCCCCCCCCCAAACAAACACGCATTTTGAGTCTCTTTCGAGGAGAGAAAAAAAATGCTATATAAGGGGATCGTACTTACAGATTATGGGCGTTAGGTTTTGGAGGGGACTAACTAAAAAGTCCCATGAATTTTATTAAGAGACAAGTTTTAACTAATTTAACTTAAAAAAAAGAATGGACGTTCATCGATTGAATTTTCTTGCTGTTCTCTCTAATTTGCTCTCTTTAATTTATAAATTTACTAAGTGTACTTCTTGATTTGCCCGCTTTAATATTTTGATTTACTCGCAGTATTTTTTTAATTGCTCCATCCAGATTACAGCATAACGAAAATCAGCTAGAATACAGAGCTGGAGTATTAAGGAAATATGCACACAACTTCCGCTAACGGTCAAGCCAGCACACACACTCTCACCCCCCTCACGCAGGCCTAGGACCCTCCACCAAAAAAAAAAAAAAAAAATTGAAAATTAATTTTTCTCAAAAGTGAAAATTCACGATCTCACTTGGTGTTAGTAGTTCGCACATCAAAGCGGAGTATTGGATTAAAATTTTGCCTGTGTTTCATTGTTACATTAGGGTTGAGATTAGGGTTATGAGGTTAGGGTTAGGGTGTCTGCTTAATATCGTTGTCAGGTTATGGTAAGTTTTCTTAAAATAAACTGCCAATCTGGCATATACACCGACAGAAAGAGAAATTCACATCTGCAGTTACCTATGACGAATGGAAAATAAATTGCGCAATCTAGCATTATGATTACATTGTAAATAGAACCTCACCCAATAACACCTTTAAGTACTTCCTTTCTCAAAGCTGAAAAATTTCCGGAAAGTCTCAAGAAAAAACAAAAATTTTCTCTGATGGTGTTCGTGTAAATTTGTTAATAACATTGGTTTACATAACAATATTTATAGCAATGATTGTAAAGCTATAACAATGGATGTAGATTGTTTTAATTTTGAATCCTTTACTTAATGTTGATAGGCGTTTATTGATATCTGAAACATCCTGTTCCAAAGTCATCGCACCAAGCGGCTTCCTCTGTTTATAAAATGTTATTAACTGATTAAGTATCTAAAGTCAAGTATTAATTACGCAAATGATATATCTATTCATTCATGATTTGATGCCGACTTCGATATTATTGTTTATTTGTGTTTATATGCTCAGTAAACGAATGAAAATATAACCCAAGTATATAATAATATTTCTTTTCGTGTAAACTTTTTAGAAATATACTAATACACACACATGTTAGGAGAATGTATAGAATGAAAATATATCAATATATGAAATTGCTGAAGTATGTTTTAGCTTACCGAAGAAGATATATCGAACTCGAGGAATGATTTAAAGACCTTTTTTTTTCTTCAAGTGTGCACGATTATTTATTCCCAACAAAATCTTAATAACCAATGATAGATAAATGAAACAAGTCATGAAGAAGAATGACGTGAGATCGGCATTAAAAAAAAAGGATGTATTTATTTGGTATAAATGTCATCTCTTGGAATAAAGTATTGAACAACAATGAAATGGGTACGGTGTATGTTGGACTGAAACTGCTTTAATTTGTGATGATCAGGCATGAAATCTTGAGAGTTTCAATGATAATTTTTTTTATAGTCATGTCATAATAGGAAGCTAAATCAACCAATGAACACAAATTAACAAACCGATAAATAAACAGAAAAACTTGAATATAAGTTTATTATATGGTTGTTGTTGTTGTTGTTGCTGTTGTTGTTACAATAATAATAATAATAATAATAATAATAATAATAATAATAATAATAATAATAATAATAATAATAATTAGCTGAAGACCCGAGGAGACTTATTGTCACTCAGCCTTCAGCGATAACCACTGGGCAACCGGTGATAAACTGTAAATCGCAGAATTACTGCGACCAACGAGTACTAAGAGAGAAGGGCTGGAAACTTGAGGAGACTTGCTGTCACTCAAACTCCAGCGGTTACCACCAGGCAACTGGTGTGAGATTCCAAATAATAATAATAATAATAATAAGAAGAAGAATGATAATAATAATAATAATAGTAATAATAATGATAATAATAATAATAATAATAATAATAATACTTGATGCATAATCAGCATTGGTATTTATTGTTTATATAGCCCTTTACATAAAGTTGAAGAACACTTTTCATCAGGCAATAATTCATTTCTTTCAATTACTAAAATATCGTTCATAAACATTCGATACCGTAAGAAAAAAAATGATCTAAAAGCATCATAATTTAGAAACCGAAATAAATGGGAGAATGATTCTGGTATCACATATGATGAAACATCATAAACAAAGATTGGGCTTTGATAATTGAGGAAAGAATCTTGTAAAATAAGGTGTACATTAAGGTCATGCATATTTAGTGAAGTAAGTTATTATTTACTTATTTCCCTGTTAATCTATCGAAGAAAAACTGCATTTACAACATAAAAATCTCTATAAAGAAAGTATATATATATATATATAAATATATATATATATATATATATATATATATATATATATATATATATATATATATATATATATATGTGTGTGTGTGTGTATGTATATATATATACACATATATATATATAATATATATATACATATGTATATATGTGTGTGTGTGTATATATATATGTGTATATATGTGTGTGTGTATATCTATCTATCTATCTATCTATCTATCTATCTCTCTCTCTCTCTCTCTCTCTATATATATATATATATATATATATATATATATATATATATATGTAAATATGTATGTGTGTGTGTATTTGTGTGCTCTTTGTGACGGAAGAGTAACACGTCGTCTCAATCTTTGTGTCTATCACACACACCCACACCCACACACGCACACACACACACACACACACACACACACACATATATATATATATATATATATATATATATATATATATATATATATATATATGTATATAAAACAAGATCCCCAAAATATATCTATAGAATTTGTGTTACAAAAAAGTACCATTTGTTACTTTGATCTGAAGGTGGACTCATTATGCTTTGTATAGATTTCTCCAATTAATTGCTTCAGTGATCCCTCTTCATTTGATATATGGAGGGAGTATGTCCTGAGAAAGAAGTACTTGCAAGCTATTTACTTCTTTAGTCAAAATTGATTACTTGAAAAAAATATTCTTCGGAAACACGTTCTCTTTCCTTTAATCTATTTATCTATATAACTATCTATAAACACACTCAATCAATCATTCACACGCACGGATGCGTATTCATTTATATATAAGTTTGGTACGAAACGTCTAACACTATCAAAGACTTACAATATTATGATTCATATTATTAAGCAGCTGAAATCAAAAAGAAAAAAGGAATGATAGACATCCTTTCGTATTCATTTATTCAAAAGAAATATGTTGTGTTTTCAATCAACGAGACCTCCAATACATTTTGGAAACTGTCAGTTTTTGAAGAAGACAAATTTTTAGTTTTTTGTAGGGGGCTTGATGGGTTCTATTCACATTATAACTATAATGATGACCTGGACTCTTACTCCATTACGGCTTTGAAGTACTGATGTTACTGCCGATGTGAAATAAATCATTTCGGGGATTTTTTAAATTTTTTATTATATTCTGAAAAGTTGCTGTGTTAAAAAAGAAAAGAAAATGATTTAGGACTGTCGTACGACGGACGGAAAGTAAGCTTTCAGTCCAACATTATTGTTACATGGTAAATTGCACCCCTGAACAAAAATTCTTCTTCTACACAGCTGACACTTATCCAAAGGTAACAGAAGTGTATGATAACGATAAAGGTTCTCAGCAGAACCTCTCAAACTTTTTTTTTTCATTTGGAAGCGATGAGACAAATGCTTTCGCAGTCCCTTACTCAGTGTTATCAATCTTTAGTCGTTATCTTACTGTGACTGAATAGAGAAACAAAATTACTCTCCCAACCCGAAAAAAAAAAAAATGCGAAATATAGATTACGGTGTTCATTGTTTATTGTGGAAAAAATACTAAAATATAACCGAAACGAAATTTGTATCCATGAAATTATTGAATAACACCGTGTCGTTTCATAATAAGCACCGCTTGGGATAAATGTCAGTGTAGAAATTGAAAAAAAAAAACTGCAGTCATATAGTTAATCTTAATATTTATCCATAAACCCATTAATCTTCACGTGACTCCCGGATGGGTCTCACAATTAAGTGAAAATAAATAGACCAGTTCTAACTACAGCATGGCTGATAGTGTTACTGCTGTTGTCAAGTTAATTTGTCTTCCTTTGCCTTTTTTTCTTTTTATTACTTTCAGACGTGTACTCAGACACGATTACAAACAGCCAATATATATATATATATATATATATATATATATATATATATATATATATATATATATATATATATATATATATGTGTGTGTGTGTGTGTGTCTGTCTGTCTGTCTGTCTGTCTGTAGTACAGTTCAGGTTAGCAGTATAGCATAATATAAAGCAACGCCTGATATATGATGGATTTATTTCATAGAGTGCTCGATACATTCAACTTTTCACTTCGAAGGTCAAGTTGTTTTAGAGTAGAGCTGGAAATATATAAGATGTGGATTCGCAACACTAACTAGTTTGCGTAGCAAATCCACATCCTATAATATATATATATAGATATAAATAGAGAAAGTAACACACACACACACACATATATAATTACTTTCAATCTTATCATAAGAATAACCTAATTTTTCGGTAACACAGAGTCATGTGTCCCTACGTTTCACTTCTCCACCACCTTTCCTTCCCACTCACTTTTTGTCATTGAGTAGAGAGAAAAAGTAGCAGGATGAACCAAAACATCCTCGTGTTACTTTTACTGTTGCAGCTATGATCTGTTTCATTGCCCCCCCCCCCAACCCAAAAGCTAGAAATAACTAAAACTTGATTTCTTGGAGAAATATGTGCTATTTGTAAGAAAATCCTGGGTAAAATTTTTCCTGCTGTTAAGAACCCAAAGGTTGGCTATAAAATGATCTTTGTTGAACTTGAATATGTGAAGTTGATTTCTATTGATTTTTTTAAATATCAGGTTAAGTGACCTTGTAGTCTTAGTGGAGAAGAGGCACGAACAAACAAACAAAAGGCTCAAATAATAGTATAGATATTCGATTTTCTGGTATCATTAATAACAATTGTATTTCAATAGGTTTTTCTTTCTTTTGACTATTTGTTTAAATATTTGATTTGAACTGAAGACGCCAATAACTCGTCAGCGTTTGTCTATTTGTTTTTGCTGATTAATAAATTAAGTGAACGATAAAGTGTTTTATAATTACAGAGATTCGAAGAAGGAGAATCTCATGGATAGATATTTGGAGATGGTGAACAAATAATGAAAACTGATTGGCAAAGAAAGAGAAATTAAAATGAAGGAGAAAAAAAAGCCTAACAAAAACGTAAACAGATTAAAGTAAATTAAACATGATATGAGGATTAAGAAAAAACAACAAAAAAAAAAACAAAAGCATAACGAAAACGCGAGATATTTGAATTGATTGATAATTTGTTTTGCAATCACCGGATAGGAAATAAAGCAATTTGCCAGTATAATATCAAGACTGGAATCCCATTTTAGACTGAAATGGATGAATGGAACAAATAAAGAAAAAAGGACGTATTAAGGTCATGTGATGCTGTCATTCATTATAGCATTAGCGAAGATATAGTTAACAAGACTGCCTTTCGGTCATCTCTTATGAATCTGGAATTCTCATAAAGAAAGAAGTTTCCCGTAACTAAAGCTCTCTCTTTCTCTACGGCATGCGTAGCTCTTGGGATCCGTCTCCCAGGCCGTATCCCTCTATTGCACTAATGAGTTAGGGTCAGTTGGCACGCAGTGACGCCTTTGGCAATATGCTGATGAAACTGAGTAATTTTTGCATCAAACCCACTCGAAAATATGTTTAGGTTTACCCGTTTAAGAAAAGACCTGTGCCGCATTTTGCTTTCGAGAGAGAACAGACAAATACCAAGACGAGAGAACATTATCGGAATTCTAGCCGGTTACTTGCAGTAAGAAGACTACATAAAAGCGGAGAGAATGATTATGCAAGGAAATAAATAGTTTATACAAGTCTTATGATGATTAAAGCATAATTAAATCCTGTTATATATATATATATATATATATATATATATATATATATATATATATATATATATATATATATATATATATATGTGTGTGTGTGTGTGTGTGTGTGTGTGTGTGTGTGTGTGTGTGCCGTTATAAGCTGAAGAAAATAAATATCAATAATGATGATGGGCTCCTCTCTGTAAAGCATTGATTTCCAAGCTAGTCCCGCTGACCATTACAATTGTGGAGAACTCGATTCTTGCTGGGTACTTCTCAGTTCCCCGTCTTGTGACGTACTGAGCCAAGCATGTTGATTATTGGGTATGGAAGGACGAGAGTGATAACTGGTAAAAATATCTGACGCTCTTCTGGGAACTGAGAAAACTATGGAACGGAAGGTTTGGATGGTATCCATAATAGTTGGCAAGGTTGGAACCGTCTCAAAAACATTGCTATCGAGATTGGATGAATCAGAAATTCGAGAAGAAACTAAGACTATTAAGACCACGACACTACTGAGGTCTATGAAGATCCTGAAAAAGGTGCAGGAGATCTGAGGAGTCTTGCTGTCACTCAATTTTTTGCGAAAACTACCTGAAATCTGGTATGAATACATAGAGGAAGATAATAATAATAATAATAATAATAATAACGATGATACACTGGGAACTAAGTAAACAAATGGGATTCAACCATGGGGAAAAGTGGTATCAACACAAGCCAGAGGCAGTTTTGGAGAATGACAACCACAAACTACTGTGGGACTTTGACATCCAAACTGACCACCTCATCCAGGCAAGAAGGCCGGACTTAGTAATAGTAGACAAAAAAAGGAGGGCCTGCCAAATAGTAGACGTTGCTGTACCTGCAGACCATAGAGTAAAGAAGAAGGAGGGTGAGAAAAGGGAAAAATACCAGGACCTAGCAAGGGAGCTAAAGAAAATGTGGAACATGAAAACCAGGGTAGTACCGGTCATAGTGGGAGCACTAGGAACTGTCCCCAAAACGCTGAGGGAGAGACTGGAGGAGATCGGGATTAGGGGGAGGATAGAGACCGTACAGACCACAGCACTGCTGGGCACTGGACGGATACTGAGGAAGGTGCTAGAGATATAAGGACTGCAACGAATCGTAGCTCTGTCATGATATGCGAAAGAGAGAGGAGACGTTAGCTGAAGACCTGAGGAGACTTATTGTCACTCAGCCTTCAGCGATAACCACTGGGCAACCGGTGTGAAACTGTAAATCGCAAAATTACTGCGATCTATGAGTACGAGGAGAGGAGGGCTGGAGACTTGAGGAGACTTGCTGTCACTCAAACTCCAGCGGTTACCACCAGGCAACTGGTGTGAGATTCCAAATAATAATAATAATAATAATAATAATAATAATAATAATAATAATAATAATAATAATAATAATTATAATAACAATAATAATAATAATAATAATAATAATAGTAAGAAGAAGAAGAAGAAGAAGAAGAAGAAGAAGAAGAAGAAAAAGAAGTTCCTTCAAAGAAATGCTAGAAAAAGTCAGAATCTGAAAACGGCAATATAAAATATAAAAGATAGAAAAAAGATTTTAGTCGCTTTAAGGATGTTTCGTGTCCCAAGAAAAAACTGGTAAGCAAAAAGAATTCGGATAGAAGAAAGTGAGAAGAAGAAGAAGAAGAAGAAGAAGAAGAAGAAGAAGAAGAAGAAGAAGAAGAAGAAGAAGAAGAAGGTGAGAAAGAGAAGAAGAAGGAGGAAGAGAAAAAAAAGAAGAAACAGCGTATTTGAAAAGCAAACACGAGTGATATCGATAATGATCATGATAATTTTAGCAAAGTGACATTGGTAAAAATATCATCATCGATAATTATATTACGCTTACGCTTATGATGGTGATGATGACAACGATGATGACAGCAATAAAGATTATTTGGCATAGTGTGCGATGGTGATGATGATGAATTGTAATAAAAATGTTTTGAAGCGAGAAGAAATTATTTAAACAAAATAGGACCTTAGCAAAACGCCCATGACTTGTGCAATAACAAAAAGCAGCTACAACAACAGCAACAACAAGACGTAAAAGAAGAGAAAAGAAATACACAGGAAACAAGACAAAATCAAAATGAATCACGAACATTATTATCTCTTGATGAAATTAAGCGATTGATAAAAGGCTGCGTCGCCGTGTCCGCTCGACTAAATCAATAAGTAATTTGTGCGAGTGAACTGGAGTACTTTGGCCGTCGGGAGCCGGTGTCGAGGGACAGGGGGGGTGCCAGAACAGAAAGAGAGAGAGAGAGAGAGAGAGAGAGAGAGAGAGAGAGGGGGGGGGTAAGTTGGGAATGAGCATTGCAGTCCATTTCTGCCCCCATCAGCTCAAATGTAGAACCCACAATTGGCCTTCCCTGCCGAAACCGTCGCCGCCGCCACCTCATTTTTCCCCCGTGTTTTACAAATCCATCGCTAAACGGACAACCAAGGTTTCGATGTGGTAAGGGTTGAAGGTATACAGGGGGGAAAAAAAGGGAAAAAGAAAAAAAAAAGTGTTTGCATGGTAGTGGTGGTGATGGTGGTGGTGGAGTTCTATAAAGCGCCGTCGATTGTTACGGACAATCTCCACACCCCCACCCACCCGTGATGCCGATAATAACTGGCAATAAATGAAAAATCAAGTGAATTAGAAAGCGCGGGGAAGAAGATTAAATGAAACATTATGACCAGGAATAGAAATAAAAAAAAAAGGTCCTATTCGTTATTTATCGAGTAAGACATTTCGGTAAAGAATAGAATGTTTCGCTCTGAATGCTAGACTCGATTCATTCTTCAGGAATTAATGTTCGGATCATTTACTGAAGAATACAATGCTCGAAATAGGACACCTCCCTATATCTCAACCAACCCTCATTCCCACCTACATGCAATTGTATCATAGTAAATTTTGGACAACTTGCCATGGAGTAATAGCTAGCAGACTTGTCTAGCAGACCATTAATACTGTACAGAATTCGATATTCATTGGGTGCCCCACATATGGGGCTTTGTGGCAGACGAAGCTAAGCTTAGCGAATCTATATAAAACAATAAAAGTCTGATTCTGTTTATCTGTTTGTGACCTTTAAGTGGATACATAGAGATGTATTAAGCGCAATCTCGTCGGTCATAATGCCACTATAGAGTGACATCGAGTGAGGACCAAATTGTCAAGTCATTGCTCTACAGTAGGCACGTTGTATGGATGTTTGTATACCGTTGGTTCATATATATATATATATATATATATATATATATATATATATATATATATATATATATATATATATATATACACTTGTAGTCACAGACAAAATATTTACGGTTACCTCATGTTTGCGCTGCTTACGTTTCCCATCAGCGCGTGTGGTCAGTGTTCAAGCCGTAGTTGAAAGTCAGAATTTCGAATACTGATTTTCAAGGAAGGCAGAAACTCTCCTCATGGAAGAGTGGCACCATGCAATCTTCCTACCTTGCTATTTTCTTCCCTTTGGCATTGAGCTAAGCTTCATAAATATCCATGTACAAATATTCTTACACACGTGAGCATACACGCATACACATACAAATATATATTATATATACATATGAGTAAGCGTACGTACACAGGTTCACATGTATGTTTTGATACACATACATACAGTTATTTGTCATTTTAATTCTCAGCTCTTTATTATCAAATGGATCTCGTTTCAATGAACTTCAGGGCCAAATTTAATATCTTTTATTGAACAACATTATTATCTCCCTTTATTTTCTTCTTTATTACTTCCCTGTGCCCCAACTAACCTAGCACCACCACATCAATTTGCAACTAATGGATTACGTCATTTTCAATTTTTGCTTTTTAATCTACTCTCATTTCTTTCAAAATGGCTCATAAAGACTCGCTCTATTTCGTAGTTCTTTTCGTAATAAAAAGATATCTTATAGACTTTATCAATAATTATATTAAAAAGAATGAAGCCGAGCAAAATAGCTAATGTCGCCTTGTGAACAAAACAATTATGAATGATGATAACAATTGTAATAATAATAATAATAGGGAAAATGTGGGAAATATTCAATAAAGGAACTTGTGAGACTAGGCAAGTACAAGGGCCTTGAAATCGAGATATAGAAGATGTGGCACTTGGAAAACAACAAACTGTCCCAGTTATTGGTGGGGCACTAGGGATGATCAAGCAAGTTACTGAAAAATAACTTGCCTAAATCCCTTGCGACCCTTCTCTTGGTGAAATCCAGGGATTGTGCTTTCAGGCAATGCCAGTATTTTGAGAAATGCGCTATCATCTGTTGTCTGTTAATGGGAAGTGCAACACAAAAAACAGCTACAAACAAGACTGGGAAAAAGTATACATCACTTTAATCTTCTTTTGCCCCAAAATGTTCGTGACGACTCAGCAATAAGTTGTAAAAAAAAAAGATATCATAATAATAATAATAATGATAACTGTAAAAAGTATTAAAAGTCAATGGTTCTTTGAGTCCCTAGTCACATTCCTCCCCCCACCTTGTGATCTGAACTTTCCCCAATCCTTCACCTTTTCTAATTGTCATCTGGTAAATTTTCCCTCATTATACCTTCCATTATATGTGCTTTTTCAGACTGAAATTCCTCCTCAATTCCTCTTCTAACTCCTAGGACATTCCTCTCTTGCGAGTTGGCGCCTTCCGTTTGAGAATCACTGTTATGGGGCATAGTAAGGAAAAGAACACAATAATAGGAACGATTGTGTGGGTGCAATGATTTTGTGGGAATTGTGCAAATAACTTCGGTTCAGCCATACAAAAAAAATCAAAAACTGTTCTTGAGAATATGAATGATAAGATGCTCAAGGACTTTGAGATTCAAACTTTGAGATTCTGGGCCAGATAACCTGACTTAAATCGAAGTAAACAAAAAAAGGAAGACATGCCAAATCATGCTTTCCTGGCAGACTGTAAGGAGAATCTGAAGGAAACTAAGATTGGTAGATATCTGAGCCTTGCCCGAAAGTTTCTTTTTGCCAACCTTGATGGAAACAAGAATAATAGATAAAAAGGAAAGCAAATTAGAAACTTTTATAAATTGTATTGCTTTTGTATCAAGGCCCAAAATGTCTCGATGAAAAGGGATAAGATTTGGAAACTCACTTGGGAGAAAAAGAAACAACAACGATAATGATAAGTAGCTGGACCTGCAGAAATTGCACAGTCGTTGACCACCAAGATATAATTACTCTCGCTTATATATTTCTACAATTATAGTAGTATATAAATTTGTTAAAGTAATTTATTACCTATATCAACAATAACAACATGCAAAGGCAAATGAAAGTAATATGCATCTTGTTTATTATTATTATTTGGATTTTCACACCAGTTACCTGAGGCGGAGTGACAACAAGTCTCCTCTAGTCTCGAACCCTCTCATAGTCCAGAGCAATGTCTGGTGGTTATCACTGAAGGCTGAGTGAAAGTAAGTCTCCTCAGGTCTCCAGCCCTCCTCTCGTATCGTCTTCACCTATCATAGCAGCGCTGTAGTTTGTTCCGCCTACGCCATGCCTTTTACTTGGCCGTTAGGTCATTGCTAACATCTGGGGGTCGGGGGTCTCATAATTCCAGGACTATCCTCAGTATTCGTGAAGTCCCTAGTAATGCTGTTGTCTTTAAAGTCTCAATACTTCCTTCTATCCCCAATTCCTCCAATTTCGTTTTCAATATTTTTGATACAGTTCCGATCATTATTATTATTATTATTATTATTATTATTATTATTATTTTGTAATCTTACACCAGTTGCCTAGTGATTACCGCTGGAGGTTGAGTGACAGCAAGTATCCTCAAGTCTCCAACCCTCATTCTCATAGACCACAATAATACTGTGGTTTACAGCTTCACACCGGTTGCCCGGTAGTCATTGCTAAAGGCTGAGAGACAATAAGTCTGTACAGGTTTTCATTATTATTATTATTATTATTATTATTATTATTATTATTATTATTGTGGTTTGCTATTAAAACTCAACTTTTAGGCTTCAGACTTATGAGGTGATATGATAAATGAATGACAGTTAGAGTGAAGGTTGCGTCCCTGTTGCTTCCATTCAAGCTCGAGGACCTTCTTCCATTCGTGCCCTTGTTCATTATATTGCAAGGGTGGGTGGGGAAAGAGAAGAAATATCGTGAAATATAGGAGAATTAAATGTAATCAGAAAGCGTGATGGTCGTACGCACAAACAAGCAGAATAATAGTGTTGCAGTAATGACGTGACTATTTCTAACGTCATACAAGTACAACAAGAAGCGACCAGGGACTCGCTGACAAAACAACTGGTGACGAGAAAGGTTTAAACGGTACCACAGAAAAATAAGAAGCCTGAATTTTATGCACATTCTTCTCTGGGTGTCAAAGATCTAGAAGGAAAAGAACTTGAAAAAAAATAACGGCTAACTGTCTACGTCCATGGAATAAAGTTGTGGAAGTATCCAATGGTAGACATTTAAACTTCTTATTCGTGGCGTATCAGAAAGTAAGTGAATCTTCCAAAACTTGTGCATGGTCGATTCTCATATGGCTAATTATTCTTACTCATTCTTTGAGCTGTCGATGTAATTACCACACCGTTTCAGAAGGTCTACCCTGTAGCCTCCCTCATGTCTATAGTCAGATTAGAAAGAAAGGGGAGTCTTCGTTCCTTACGGATTATGGAGAAAGTCTTGAAATGGACCAGCCAAATTATTATCAGCCATACAATGAGTTCAACTTTCTGAACAAATCTTGGAATGATGTTGCCTCTTATATAAAATTAAGTACAATGTTATTATACAGAACTGACATTTCGGGTCGTTGAGCTTATGTGTGGCGAATTTTGAGACCTAGGTAAGACTTGTTTGATGGTTGATCCTTAGCAAATTGGTGGAATTTAACTCATCGAATCACTCAGGTAGATATTTTTCTGCTTATTCGTTGATTAATTGGCATATAATAATTAGTAATTTTTTTATAATTCTACTATTAATTACAAGATAAATAAGTAAGTGATAAAAACGGAATCATCGGAAATCACGATGGAAAATACGGGTAACTGGAGTAAAGGAGGGGAGGATTGCAAAACAGACACTGAAAGCTATTTTCGCTTTTCGGCTTCTTTCGTAAAGGCAGACAAGTTACGTAGAGCGGACTTTTGATGAGCGGGCTGGGGCACACGTGTAAGCAAGATAAATATGTATGAAATCGTTTAAAATTTGGCAAATTTTCAGCTGAAACAAATTGAAATTTGATTTGAATACTCTGTCAAACAAAAAACGTTCAATACCTGGAAACATA
>OY735217.1:35369968-35377468 GCA_963457665.1 Thysanoteuthis rhombus | reverse complement strand
AGGGGGTTTTATAATTATACAGAACACCTCAGTGAATAGAATCGACCAAACCAGTTCTAATTCTGGCTGAAATAGTTAGTGTCCATTTTGCTCTATTCCCCTCGGGAAAGGTATGAATTCACCTCACCCTATTGGTCTAGTAAGGGTTACTCCTTGCTGCTGGTACCTTATATACACCAGTACAACCTGACGTATCTAACCCGGAGAGGAGATGCGCACCAACAAGAAAAACTCCATTGCATCGAGAAATTCTATGAAGTACAAAGTACGGCATTCTGTCAATCTACTTGATGAATGGGATAATTTGATTTTGTTTATAACAATTAGTAATTATTGCTTTTTTTTTCTACTACAGTTTTTACTAAAACAGTTTTTATAGACTCTGTTGATTCGAACCAGAATTTTCGGAATTTTTACACATCCACTTGAATAACAACCAAAAGTATATATATATATATATATATATATATATATATATATATATATATAGTGCTCTTCCAACTTAAAAGTAGAGCACTCCGGTGGATGGAGAATTGTGCGTAAGTAAATACATCGCTTAAATTCAACTTTACTGATCGTCCAATTCTGCGTAGGGCAGAGGTAGATGCAAGCCTCTGGGTCTGAAGCGAAGGTTTTGATCCTACATCGTGGTACTGAATGGGATGATGGATAGCCTATAGCCACACTGAAGAGTTGTAATACAACGAAACAGCTGTCTTTGGATGACACAATAATTAAATTATATATATATATATATATATATATATATATATATATATATGTGTGTGTGTGTGTGTGTGTGTGTGTTTTATTTTCATCGCTTAACATTAACTTATGTAAATTTTGTAAAGTTGGAATAACTTTACACAACACTCTGTTTAGGCTAATGTTTTTTTCGGTGCTGTAATCATACCCTTTCTCCTCTCACACAGAAAATACATCAACTTAGAGTCTATTTGTTTATTAAGTATTTGAAAAAAAAAACAGAGGATATTTTAAAGAATTAAATTTTGCATGATTCAATCAATTATTAAGTAATTATTCTTTGAATTCATATGCACATTTAGATAATCTACAATTGGTGGTACGGAAAATAGAATTGTAAATGTAAATCTCACATCTAGGTGATAAGAATATAATGTATAATTATGTATGTATGCCAGTATGGATGGATGGGTGTTCGTAGGTAAGATCTATTATATCCCAGACGCGAGTATATCTATATAAATCGCAAATGTGTATTATATATATATATATATATATATATATATATATATATATATATATATATATATATATATATATATATATAGTCTAGAAATCTCTACGGCTTTAAAAACAAAACATTTAAAAAAATTTATTTTTTTGTGTCTCTTCAGTCACTTATTTCCCCAATATCTGATAATGTAATCTATGTAATTTTCTTCAATATTTTTTCTGTTTTGCATATACTTTGTTATTATGGCACAATGTGTAAATTTTCTCTTGTTGGGATCATCAGTTGTTTACCATGCGACCGTTTCAGGGATTTTTAAAACAAAACAGTCATATTAACATTGTACTCCAGCAGTGTTGATCAAACACCACCTTCCTTTCATCTATGATTTTAATATATAGCTTGTGTCAGACATGTATTTTTTTTATATAGGATATTATCATAATGTATTGCATATGGATGTTTTTCATTCTACACATTCCTTAATTTTCTTAAACAGGGCTTACGTAGATTACCCCAAAACGTATCTAATGAGGGATCAGTAAGTATAACAATAGATGTGACTCACTGTTCATGTCACTTCTATTGAGTGTTCACCCATGTGAATATTAACTCCGTTATGTCAGTTTTAATTACAGACAGCAAACCAGTTTATGATATTATATCTAAAAATGTGAATTTAACAGAGGAAAAAATATTTATTGTAAGGATGTGAGGTGATCCGATACATATATATGTGTGTGTGTATGTATGTATTTACTGTTTAGATTATTTTGAAAGTTACATAGTCAGAAGTGAAGATCGATCTCATTGCACTCATAACTCTATGACAAAGCAGTTATGTTTAATTGTTCCACGGGTCCTAATATAATATCTAAATTATATAAATTAAACGATCGTATATTTTGTAATATGTGAACACCAATCAGATAATTGAATTATTCTCTTTAGAAGGATACATTCAATACGTTAAGTAACGGAACGAAATTTTTGATAGAACCGTGTTAAATCCCACAATTTTTGTTGATTGTTTATTTCCCCAAAAAATCATTTCGTAAAATGCCAATGAACAAAACAGATATTTAGTTTTTCTGATTTCCTCTTATACATACAAAAATCAATATATCAGTAATTATCAAAACAAATAAATGAAATAAATAAAATTGCTTGTAGTGAGCAGAAAAGATAGCCATGCAAAATGTCCCTAATCTGTCTGTAACGCTTGTCTCGGTTCTCGACCACTGACAATACTTTTTCTCATTAGGTTGAAAGAATTGAAAAATTTCAATGTTTGATCATCAATATTTTCCTGTTGATAATGACCAAAGCTAACTATAAAATAAAGTGATAAGAAAAGCCGAAATCTTGCCTATGTATACCAGATTAAAATGTAATCGACGCTAAAATCCGTCGACACTAAAATTCAACTATGATTTTTGTTTATCCCCGCCCGTACAATCAGAATTTTTTTGTCTATACATAGTGTATATAGTCAGGAACTTTTCTTTCTAACATATGTTATTGAAAACAAGAGACAATGCTTGTCTATTCAATCTTTATTTGTTAGTTTTTTTTTCTTGTTTATGGACAAGATATTTCAAAACAAGGCCGAAAATATGTAAAAACTTTCCAAGTTTTTTAAAATGGTCGAATGATCTCGAATTAACGATTTCAAGAACCTCGAAAAGTTTTTCCATGGATCCGATTTTTTTAAACTGCTTGTCTGCAAACAAGAAAAACTAACCATAAAATTAAACAGACTGTTGTTTTTTTTTCACTACTACTACTACTACTACTACTACTACTACTACTACTACTACTACTACTACTACTACTACAAATAATAATAATGATAATAATATACGTGTATATATATATATATATATATATATATATATATATATACGCACATGTTATAATAGTACATATATGTATGTGTAAGTGTGCGTTAAAAATATTTGAAGAAAAAGACCTGTAAAAACCCTCTTTACAGGAAAGCCCTGGCATCGATCAGAATTGTGCCATCATTATTATTAATTTTAAATTCATTTTTCAAAGCAATAAACAAAATAGCGACAATGATCTTTGGAATAGCGAAATGTTTCTGTTAGATTCGTTTCAAAGTGAAATTTACGAGCAAATGTCACCTCAGGGTCTCGTTTACACCATTTGTTATCGGAGGAAGGAGTTGAATGATTAATTGATTCTCGTGTTCAAAGACAGGGAAGAAAAAAAAACTTGGGAAAGAAGGAAGAAAGTCTAAAATGAATGAAATAAAGAAAATGTTTCTCAATAATTGGTCAATTATTTCCCTCTTGATTAAGATTTGGAAAAAATCATCTTATCAAAATTTAATGATACACACACACACACACACACACACACACACACACACACACATATATATATATATATATATATATATATATATATATATATATATATATATATATGTGTGTGTGTGTGTGTGACTTCGTGAATGAAGATTTTTGAGGAGAGTTTTCCACAGTAGTAGGACCATAGACGGCGGGGCCTGTGAGTGAAATAACTTTCCAGCTTAAGCAACGGAGTTTTTAGGTGAAGAGTGATTTGTCCAAGGCCAAACAACCCTTTGAACCAAGGGCTTTCATCCTATGGCCCACCGAAGTGGCATGAATGGGAGCAGGGTCCCTGGAACGTAGGTTTGACAGGAGTTTCCCTCTCCTTAGCTAGCTATAGGAGTCAATATATATATATATATATATATATATATATATATATATATATATATATATATATATATATATATATATATTCTCACTGGGTTCCCTATACTTATGGCCTTGTGCATGCATCTATGTGTTGGAGCCTCACCGTGAAACAATATTTAGCTTTATAGCCTTGTAGGCTATAGTAGGAAGCCAATATGAGGCACACACACACACATCTATATATTTATATATGTCTCTCTCTATATATGTCTCTCTATATATGTCAATTTGCATATATATATATATATATATATAAATAGAGAGAGAGAGAGAGAGAGAGAGAGAGAGAGAGAGAGAGAGAGAGATTAGTAGTTATGGCGCCCTTTGCAAATTGACTTTGACTTGAATATTATTTGACCACAAGTATGTTCTTCGGAGTCACATTCATCGAAAATTATTTTGAGACACAAAATTTTTCGAAATGATTGTCGATTGTATCAAATTACCCGATCTTAATCAACATTTTACACAAATAAATACAATTATGACCATTTATTATTTGTTTAATTTCTAAAAACTCGATCGATATCCTTGCGTTTTGGCTTCCAGTCCAACCCACCGCATGCGACCAGCAGAGATTTTTTTTCTCCCCTTCCTCTCTTTCCATACCTTGCCTGTTCGCCTCCCATAAATCGGTGCGTTCATTCGTTCGTTGTAGATTTAGTCGCTAGCTTTTCGTCTTGGAAAAACGATGCGTGGCTGATACGTACGTAATGAAATGATTGATGTTGATCTGTGATGCGATTTGAAAGCTCGGAAGTAAATAATAAACTGAAATAGGATGAGGGTGGTGGAGAAAGGGAGATCGGAGAAAAGAAAGAGAGGTAAAGAGAGAATGAAATAAAGAAGAATGGCGGGGCGAAAAGAAGAGAGGCGGGTTAGGCTGTGTGTGGAGTAATAAAGAAAGAAAAAAGAAAGAAAGAAAGAAAGAAAGAAAGAAAGAAAGAAAGAAAGAAAGAGGAGGGTGGGGTGAAAAGAAGAGAGGCGGTTAGGCAGTGTGTGGAGTAAAAAGAAAGAAAAAAGACAAAAGAAAGAAAGAAAGAGGAGGGTGGGGTGAAAGACAGATGAAGAAAAATAAAGCGAACGAAGTTTATTGCAAAAACTAAAATGAAGAAAAAAGGAAAAAAAAGTAAATTGAAGAAAAGAGAAAATTAGAAGAATGGAAGAATATAGAGGGAAAATAACTCGAATGAAAGAGAAGGAAAAAAAAGAAGGAAATATCGGAAGTGAAGAAGTGGACGAAAGAGAATGAATCAATAAAATGAATAGATAAATAAATAAACAATAAATAGATAAATAAACGATGTAGGTGAGTGAATAAGCCAGAGAGAAAAAGTAAGAAAAGAAAGATCAACACTCGCACAAACACCTTGTAGCGGAGATGGTCGAAGTATAAAAGAGAGAGAGAGAGAGTGAAAAAGAGAGACAGAGACGGGAAGAAGAAGAAGAAGAAGAAGAAGAAGAAGAAGAAGAAGAAGAAGAAGAAGAAGAAGAAGAAGGAGGAGGAGGAGAGAAGAAGAAGATGGGGGGGGATAGATCCAAGGTTTGCACCTTGCTACTCAAATGTGATCAAATCGAATCGGCCCGGCGCTTAACAAGATAATCGTCTCTCCTGATCGACAGGATTACCGGACTGCTGTTTATCGGTCCGTTACGCGACATGGTTTATTCATGGGATAATACCCATGCCATTGAGATGACAAGCTCGCCGGTAAGCTGGTGTTTATCTGAAGAGTGGATGGTAGGGCCGTGAATAGAACCGAAGAGAAGAAAGGGGATAAGAAGGAGAACAGAATAAAGAGAGGAAAAAAACTAAAACAAAGAAAATAAAAACATAAAACAAGTGAGAAGGAGAGAGTATGAGGCGAGAAAAAGAAAATGCTGGAAAAGTAGGAAAGAAGAGAAAAAAAGACAGAAAGAACGAAGGTGGTAAGAGAAGAGGAAAAGAGGGATGTGTGTATGCAATAATTCGCGCGCAATGTTTATAGATACTTAATAAGCTTCACTTAGTCTGACACAAGGCTACGATTCGGGATTCGAACTCATCGTAGTTGAAATAGTCTTCAATGCTAGCTTACTAATCACTACTCCACCCACGGAAGGCACCCAACACGCAATATGTACACGTATGAAATGATATGCACACGAACACACATGTTTATAAATGTCAATGTTTTATTTTATACATACTAATAAATATACTTCATGCATACACACACACATATATATATATATACACACACACTCACACACACACACACACACACATATATATATATACATATATATATATATATATATATATATATATATATATATATATATATATATATATATATAAACTAGCACACAAATACATACATGCGAATCTATATGTATAAATGAATGTATGTATTATTTTCCAAGTTGTATGCCTTAGTTTTGAACCAACAAAATTGAAATTTAGCATAATTTCAAGGTGAAATATAGAAATACAATCACACATACGCACACACACACACACACACACACACACACATATATATATATATATATATATATATATATATATATATATATATATATATATAGGGAGAGTGAGCTAGTTTGGCACAGGGGTAGGTTGAATCGCTTAAAATTTTGTTTCCACCACTTGATGGCTGTACTGTTAGCATCATTTTGAACCGAAAAATTTCGCCCTTTTTGCAATTAAGTCATAAACGCTCTAAGCTTTGATGAACAAGTGCCTAATTCACACTTAATTGTGGGGTTGATGATAGCATGGTCTATTTTAAGAGGAGTGACAATAAACAGTATATTTTCAACATTTCAAGCAACTTCAGAACTTTTAAGAATAGAATGTAAAGAAAACTATGTATGTGGGTCTGGTTGGTACATTGTAAGTGGGGCTACTTGGTCCTCTGTAATTGTCCGCAATTGAGGCAGAGGAAAAACAAAAGAAAAACAAAAAAAAAAAGTCTGCCAAAAAATAAGATAAATTTCAAATTTGTCATTGGTGTCGTCATTCTTTTCTTATTGTTCTTTTCCCGTCTTCCACCTTATTACAACGCATCATCGAGGTTCACTCAAATATGATTCCATATCTTACTTTTTACTCAAATGCATTATTCTGTCTGGTCAAAAAAAAAAATATATTTCTAAATCAGAACACCACATTAATCACATATGTACCAACTACCAAGAGAACGAACTTGTCTAACCAGATTGAACAAACTATACCCACTGGTGAGGTAGGTCGACTCACCTTTTTTCAGAATGTTCAACTGATATAATAAATTCGACAAATGTTTCAGATTAAAACGACCCATACAAAAAATGTCTTCTTTCCATAGTGGCTTCTTGACGAACTTGCGTTTTAATGAATTTATTCCACAGGAAGTTACAACCATCTAATCATATAATTTGTGGAAATATTTTTTTCGAAAACTCAAACTAAAATTCATATTCTGATGAGTTACAAGGCAGCCAGACCCTTTGATAGATTGGCACTAAAACCTTACTTTACCCCCTCTACCTATGTATCAAACTAAACTG
>OY735217.1:35344968-35367468 GCA_963457665.1 Thysanoteuthis rhombus | reverse complement strand
TGTGTCAGTATGTATTGGTGCATCGATCAGTGACATCATGAGTATCAAATAATTTAGTGTACGCATATGAAAATGTATGTATAAAAAATACCCTTTTGTGTTGGGGGGAAAAATAATAATTACCTTCAAACCAGTTATTATCATTTTTTTAAAATAACAAATCAATAAAAAAAGATCTATGCAGTTGATTCACATAAGGGATGAAATGGTTACATCTAAACATGCATGAATATCAAATTGTTTGAATCACAAAAAATTATTTTTGAAAAATCATTCGTATGGGACAGCAATTCCTCATTTATGTATCTATTTTACTGTACGTTTGTATGTATATGTGTTTGAGCGTGAGTATTCTTATACATATATGCACGCACCTACTCACCCGCATATGCATGCATATAAGTTGCATGGTCATTTTTTTTGTGTCAGTATAGCTCTGAAAACAGCCTAGTCTCCAACAAAGCCTTCATCGGATGAAGAGTCTGAAGTCAGGCATGATCTCGGGGCTTAAACATCACACACATACACACACACACACACACACACACACACACACACACACACACACACACACCAATTCCACGGTTGTTGACAACTAAGATATCATCATTACTCACGCATGTATATGTTTGCAAATAAAGCATATCACTTTGTTAAAATGATTTATTACCTAAGGAATGTATCTACATTATCCATGATAACAAGCAAAGACAAATATGACATTCACTTCATATGAGGTTCCAAGTGATTATTCATGTATGTTTCAAGTAATTATATATATATATATATATATATATACACACACACACACACACACACCCATATATATATATATATATATATATATATATATATATATGTATATATATTGAGTAATTATACATATATATATATTTCAAGTAATTATATATGTATATATATGTATCATACGATACAAATCAGGAATGCAATATGATATAATATATCTGATATATGATGGGTTTATTTCATAAGATGCTCGATTCATGCCCGATACATTCAAAATTAAATATCAAGTTGATTTAGAGTAGGGCTTGAAATATAATGGAGTAAGGATTCGCTACACAAACACGTTTATGTTTCTGCTCTGTTTGGGCTTCTTCAGGCGAATATATATATATATATATATATATATATATATATATATATATATATATATATATATAATATGGTCTAGAAAGCTTTACAGCTTTATATATATAATTTCAATATAAATCAATCATTACATGTGAAGTTATATTATCTGACATGGCTGCCAGAAGTACATAAAGGATAAATAAAAAAAAAAAACATTATTTGTCTGTTGCAATGGATTTGTCGTATCATAAAACGTTCTTTTGATAAAATTTTCGTTTTGGGCTATCAATGACATTGGAGACGAATGATGAAGAACCTGGATGACACAAGATTGATTTGTGGAAGTTGCTTCGCTGCTTGAAGTATTATCAAAAAGAACGATTGTTTTTTGTTTTTTTTATCGAATGATGAATCACATAAATGTTTTATCAAACGAATCATGTGACAGAGAAAGGAAGAATGGCATAATTTTGTGATTTAAAGTCGACGTATAGATCATTTGATTGATGATGTCTGAAGTTCTGAGATAAAGCCTTGACGCGAGTGTGTGAAAAAACATGGTAATGCAGTAACGCCGCTACGAGGCTCACCTGCTCATATGAGAGCATAGATGATCAAAATAACGAATGATACAGGGGAAATCTAAATTAAAGGTTGTTGTTTTTGATTGAGAGGACATAAAAGGCAAGAAATTGAGAATATGAGATCTAAACAATCTTTCATAGACAAATAAAAATTGAACGCAAAAAAAGTCTCATTTACTTTTTATCGGTTGATTGATACGAGATTTCAGTTAGGAACAATAAACAAAATCTGTGCCATTAACGAAATGTCGGCATAAGCATTTGGGAGACACCTTTGGTCAGAATTATGCTTCACGGGGCACAAAATACTTAATCTCACTCTGATTGACGCTATTCCATAACTAGTACCTTTATCCCTGTTTCGATTACCGCGTTTCGGCCGATGCGCTCTCTGGCCTTAATCGCGTTGTCTAAAAATCTGGAATTGAAATATTTTGATCATCCGGTGAAATATTTGAAATAGAATCCTCGTCTTTGTTGTTTTCGTTATTGTGTTTCGACTGGTGCGTTCTCCGGCCGTCTCAAGGTATGTGTTACATCCAGTATCTTTTAAAGAGAATCCCTTATCTTTCTCCCCGAAATTTTTCCAACTTTCACCACCCCTCCAATGAGAACTATTCGCGGACATGAGTGACAAAGATCTGTCTTTACAGTGTAAATTTAGACCGGTAAACAGATAGATAGATAGATAGATAGATAGATAGATGCCTTTCCCAGACTCGGAGGAATAGGCAGATAAATGGGAAATGCGAAGATAGATAGATAGATAGATAGATAAGAATTTTATGTCGAGGTTGACTATGGGCCAAGCAGCAATTCATTGTTACTACTATCTTGGTGATAAGATAATTATGGGTATATGGTTTGCTTGAGTGCTCACTCATCCACCATCGTATCATACCAACAACGAGATATTTTTCAAGAAATCTTGCAGTAGGATAGAGAGCAGGACTGTGGATTCATGACTCTCCCAAAGGCATTAGTGCTGAATGAAGCAACTGAAATCAGACCACGATTTCATTCCCCGTGCTAATAACCGTTATTAGATAGATAGATAGATAGATAGATAGATAGATGGGAATGAGCAGGCTGATTATGGCAGTTATAAGCAAATGGGTATGAGTGGATATTGACGGAGATTAGGTAATAATTGAGGTTGTCTTAATCTGACAGAAGACCCCAGTGGTGGGGTACCCGGTGAAGATCGAATTCACTACACAAGCACCCCTCAGAAAATACAAAAAAACAACAACACAAAAACAAAACAAAAACAACAAATAAAGATAAGAAAAGGAATATGAACAAAAAAAGGGGTTCTATTCAAAGATTAACGGATGTGATATATACTTGAAGGAGACCGGAGAGTTCACCGTCTAAAATGTAGTGATCAAACAGCAAAGATGAAGATACTTGCCCGAATAATTCATGAAATATTTGTTGGATGACAACCTTGTGAAATACTTGAACTTCATGAAGGCGGTATCGATATATGGGAAAACGAAATACCTCTGTGAGCCGATAGTCATTAATTTAAATTATGGCCTCGTGTCTATTTATCGCTAATAAGAAGATTTTGAAAAGCATACATTTTTTATGCGAAATTTTGTCATCTATTTACGACATTGTTTCAGAATATTCATTCTTGGGGGCATGATAATATCTACTTATTCGGACTTGAAACCCGGCTTCGAATTAGTTATTTGTCGACATAACTATCATCATCATCATCATCATCATCAGCCTTTTAGGGTCCGTCGTTGGACATAGACCTTCCCTAGGATTTGCCACACTTCCCTATCATGGGCGTCACGGAGCCAGTACTTCCTGAACTTGTCTAGCTCGTCTCTCCATCTAACATTTTGCTGGCCTCGGTTGCGCATGTGTTCTCGGGGTATCCATGTTGTGAGTCATGATGTCCATCGATTGTCTACCATTCTTGCAACATGGCCAGCCCACCGCCATTTGAGATTTTTAATGGCTTCCGACCTAACTATACACCACGACAACTTGATCGCTTTTATTTTAATCATAACTTGCTTTGAGCCCAGATTTTGATTAGACATGTAATGGATGAAGCGAAGATAAGCAACTGAAATTGACCGAAAATCATACGCTCAACGTAACTTGTGTTTTGTTATCAATCATTATTTTTCAAAAACTCTAATATAGTTATTTCCTCTTCTAAAACGAAAAAAAAAGGGAGTTCCAAAGGCCGTCAAATCGCTGAAGGCGGTAGGCCAAGAAGTGAAAGGGGCTGAGTTCGATTTTTCTCCCCCACGAGATAACTTCGATTTTCCTCCTGAACTACGGTATAAAGAGTTCAATGAGATCGAATTGATAGATTTTTTTCTAATTAATGTTTTGAAGTAGTTTTCTTGTGTGTATATGCGTGCATACACAGCTTCTCTTTGGCAATTGTTTGATGCAGACACTTTATGATGAACATTTTTGTGTAAACGCAAAGCAAAGCTTAAAGCATTCGTCTGATGTAAACAGGATTTTAAAAAAATGTATTTTTGTATATATGTACAAAAACTCATGAAAGAAACTATCTATGCGAGATGAAAACTCTGAAAATTGATTGATGTAGACCTTTCAAGTCAGGATCATTTTAATTTTTGCGGGATATTTTTTTTTTGGTTTGATGAGCATAAAAAGTATTTTTCAGATGAGGTATTGTTATTATTTCATGAATCATTTGATCTAATCTACTATAGTTCATTTCGGCCGGTGAACAAAACAACAAAGACAAGGATAACAATCCGGATGATTAATGGAATGAATAGTACGCTAGTTCGGTAAATAAAGAAACAAACAAAAAAAATGCCTTTTTCTAATTTGGAGAACATTAAATATCTACAAAAATATAAGTGTCTTACAACACACACAACACAAATATATGTATAGATATAGATATATATATACTTGTATGCATGCAAACACTTGAAATGCATCAGCTGTAATGCTCCCAATAAAGTCTATATTATATGATAACCATTGGTTTAGACATTGTTACAAAGCAGACACATCATTTTATCCAAACTAGGCTCTTCACATATCCAGGCAGCTTCAAATAGGGCTCCTCTGTACTGGAGTATTTATTAAGAGAGGGGCCTCTCACGATCGACCTATTAGCCTCAATTTGAGAATTACGCTCCTGAGATTCGATGCAATGAGGATCAAACCTACGACTCTGGCCCCTGGTCTTAGGATGAGATTGCAAACCACCATTCCATGGCAGCAAAAAGATAAAAAAGCCGAATACAGAATTTAAATGTTGTCGGCGCTGAAATACATAGTTCTACATTTCCTCCATCGCCAGAATTTTCCCTGTCACTACACAAGAGTAAAGAAAAGTTCCAGGGTTACATAAACAGCTTGTTATAGATAATAATAATTCTATTGGTCTGTGAAAATTGAAAGTATACTGTAAAAATTATCAAACAGTTTTGAAGACGAGAGGATTTCATGAAAACGTGTGTCGGATCGAATTTTAAAAAAAAAAAATTCGCATATTTCTGCGCCAAGTTCTTGTTATTTTTCCAGAATATGTTTGTAAGAAACGGATTCTGCTTAACGTTGTGTTATATCATATCGGTACCAAATGGGTGCGATTTTATCCAAATATCGTATAAAATCACATTAAAGGCAAGTCATACATATAAATCAAACAATACATCAATGTTACAGAAAACAAAAATAAGAAAAGTTAAATTGTGAAATTCACGATGGCAGCAATAATAATTGCAATAAACTCAATAGAATTAAATTATACAATCTGTGAAATAAATCAAAATGAAAAGTCAAAATGGTGATCCAAAAATCAATGGCAAATTAATTTTCAAAATTAGTTAGTTGTTTCTGACTATATTGTGGAAGTAGTTTCACTTTGGGAATGTATTCTTATTCTTCGAGTACCTTTACCTATAGTTAGAAACTGGACAAGTACGGAAAGATTTCACAGAACCAAACTTTTGAATCTATGCATCAAAAAGTCCAAACGATAATAATAATAATAATAATAATAATAATAATAATAATAATAATAATAATAATAATAATAATAATAATAATAATAATAATAATAATAAAAGCAACAACTACAAGCTCTCTCTCTCACACACGCACACAAACAAACACACACACATATATATGTATATATATATAAGAATGAAAACCATATACACCTTTCATATTTTGAATAGAGTACCCAAATATACGTCCGCATAAAATGATATAACAAATTGGTAAACTCAACAAGGTAGGTACCAAATACATTACAAATTGTAGCAATGGTCACAGACTTTATCAAAAATAAAAATTCTAAAACGTTTTGATATTATTCAACAACTTCTTTGAGGTTTAAATTTTGGTTTTGATTGCAAGAAAATAGTATAAAGTTAGTTGTTAGAAAAAAAATACTTTTGCTTACATAAAGCAGATTTTAGACTGTTTTTAGTTTAATATTTCATCATGTCAATTTTTATCATCCAAAATTAATTTCGATTACACCATGATTGATGTCTGTCGACAGAAAAATTTCAACTCAGCAATTAAAAAAATTCCAAAAAAGTAGTCGTTATAGAAATGGGTTTCAATGAAGATTGGGTAACTGGATTTAGGAAAATATTTCTTGCTTTTTACTCAAGTATAAATTGAAGATTACATTTGTTTATTGCGTGTGCATGTCAAACGTTAACTCAATTAACAGGTCAAGTGGGTTTTGAACCATCTCTCACCGAAAGGCGATGAAAATCCGCTTACATTTATGAACACCTCGTGTGACAACTAAATCATGGATGACCAAATATTACAAAACCTAGCAAAAGTATATTCCCAACTTTAAAATACCGTCATTTGACAGACAACTCTCCATTAATGTATAAAAACCAAGGTAGACAAGAGAAAGAAAAATATCAAATGCAGACCGTGTGGCACAACCGAGGAGAAATGGCAGCTGTATGTAAAGAACTTGTTCTAATGACAAAACGCCTTTTTTTTATGAAAGTAACTCTCTGTTTAAAACAGCAACAAAACAAAAATACATTAAATACATCGTGTCTTTCTCTAAAAGGTGCAAATTTAGCCGTTCCTAGCGAACAACTCAGTGAAATTGGAATAGAGCGACAAAAGAGAGTTACAGAGATTGTCGAACATGATGGTTAAGTAGTGCCCATAATCACTCGAGCACTTCCCAAAGATTATTGCAAAGAAGTACATTAAAGACGGTTCTGACCATGGTGCTGCTGATCAGCGAGAACACTGTAGAGACTACTTGAGATTTGAGGGGATCTGCCTTTACTAGTTTCCTCTGACTACCAGGTACAAATATAAATGCTTCAGCGCAAACGAAATCGAAACAAAAATGCACAAAATTCACAAAAAAAAACCAACCCAAAACAGCGAATGCCTCCTTCATAAAGAATAAAGTGCGGACGAATACAAATAAAAGCGATACATTTGGAACTGCACAAACGACCACGTAAACAAATTTTATCGGTACAGACGAAAGGCTACCCTAAGAAATTAAAAGAATAAGATACTCTGGGATTTTAGGATCCAGACAGGCTACCCTACCATGCTAGGAAACTGAATTTAAGAGTCATAAACAAAGAAGAGAGGACATGTGGACGTAGCTATGCCAGCGGACCACAGGGTGAAGTTGAAAGAAAACGAAATGTTGGAAAAATATCAAGGAACTAAGAAAACAGTGGAACGAAGAAAAAAGTTGTGCTCATAATAGTCGGCACCCCTGGAACCGTGCCAAAAAACACTAGAATCTTGATAGATTGAATTATGAATTTACTGAAGAATCGAGGCTGGTCAGACCACGACGTTACTTGAGAATACCGATAAAGATGCTGGAGATTTGAGGAGTCTTACCGTCACTCAATTTTCAGCAATGACCACTAGACATGTGAACATGAAAATATGCAAAATTATTTTTATTGCTGAGATTGTGCTTTGTCATCCGGCAAGACGCAGTAAAAATGAAACGAGTCTGATCCTGGATATTCCAACCATAGGGCAGCATCACTCCATTGCGCTAAAAGAGGGGAGTTGTGAGTCGGCCTGAAGTCTTTGTACCACTGGTCGCTGGGACTGGGCATTTGCTATCTTTGCTCACACGTATGCGTGTTAGGTCCCAATTAAACCAACTTTGTTTCACATTTTGCTCTCGTGAGGAGGCGAATAATACTAGGATCAGTCGTGTCTCATCGTCGGGCGACACGTGTCACTAATGAAGCATGCCTGGTCCCTGGAAATCTATCTCTCAAGCAGCACTTAACAGGGTGGGGGTCAAAGGCTCGTTGACATTCGCAACAAAAGCCTGTGGGACTGGGTAATTTTTGCCTGTAGCCCTGCGTACGAGTGTTGGCTGGGTCCTCACATTAAACTTGACCATGTATCGTATTTACCCTCGTTGGGAAGGTGAATATACAAAATAAAATCACTCCCTTGCCATTTGGCTTGAACAATTTGAGTCACGTCTTTGGGTATGATATAGCATAAATGAAGTGCGCTTGGTCCGTGGAGATCCGTCTACTGGCAGCACCTTTCCATTGCACTAACAGGAAGAGTTAAGGTGTCCATTCTGAGACCTGCAGCAAAAAGTCGGGAGGGGGATTCGCCTTTACACTTCACATTAAACCGGGCCATGTGTCGTATTTGTCTCTGTGGGAAGGCAAATAAATACCATTGTTTCAAAGAGAAAGTACGCTAAAAAAAGTTTTGAAACTTTTAAAAAACACAGAATGTAAAAAGACCGTTGTAATTTTCATAATGACTAGAACTGGACGCCAGCCATAGAATGATCGTTTGCAAGCTCGCCCCGTGGATCAATTCGCCAGTGTTGTGAGTTCGATCCTCACCGGTTATTCATTATTGTAGCCTTGCGCCAAAATTATCATGAAATAATTATAATGACAGGAACTCAGAGAAAAGCGCTAATGTTTTTTGTTTTTTTTTTCAAAGAAAGACAGGAGCAAATAGAAATTAGAAACGATACTCATAAAAACACTATACATTACAGGGAAAGCAATTGAAACTTTCGGGATACTTGGAACCACTCGACTTACAAGAGAGTCTAATATAATTCTGATACAGGGAAAGAATAAATAACAACAAATGGAAAAGTAATAATTACACGGGTGATTTAAAATAATAATAAACTCTCATTGACGTTGACAATTGAAAGTAAGTGAAGTGAATAAAAATAAATCAATGAGTTAATAAAAACAATTAAGGATATAATCAAGTAAAGAAAAAAGGAAGAAGAAGAAAAAAAAGCCAAAGCAGTGCAATGGCCGCGGTTTTTCACCCACCAGACTTCCTGTGATGGGCAGACCGCGTGTACACAGACGTACATTTCTCAGCGGGGCTCACATCGGTGGGCAACCGCCCAAAGGCGGCATAAGCGTCCAGGCAAGTCGGGGTCGGTGCTGTCTGGTTCATGTAGGCGATCATTCTTCGCATCTCTTCCAGGGCGTTGGCCTGCATCAGGATGTAGTTCTTGGCCAGCAAGAGGGTGGCGATTTTGGAGAGCTTACGGACCGATGGAGAATGTGCGTAGGGAATAACGGCTCGTAGCTCGTCCAATGCGTCGTTCAGATCGTGCATCCTCCTTCGCTCCCTGGCATTGATATTCAAGCGAATAATCTTTTGTTCGCCGTTCTTCTTCTTGCTTGGGTTCTTGCTCTTCGGCGCCAAAAGACGGTCCTCGTAGTTGGAACCGATGCCAGCGCTACCGGTGACACCGTTACTAACATGAGGACCACCACCACCGCCACCGCCGCCGCCGCCGCTTCCACCGCCACTGCCATGGATAATGGATCCGACACCGCCGATAACGTTCGGGACCAAAGAGCCGATGGTCATACCATTGGGGTTGTTACTGTTGCTGAGAGGGTGGTGACTAGTGTTGTTGCTGTTATTGTTATTGTTGTTGTTGTTGTTGTTGATGATGATGTTGTTGCTGTTGCAAAGGGCGCTGGTGCGACCACCGCCGAGTTTCAGAAAGTCGCCCCCGCCACCGACATCGACGTCGACGTCAACATCGAGAACGTCGTCTCCGGCTTTGCTGCACGTCGTCGACATATTTTCGTCGCTGCTATTCTCTTCAACATCGGCTTCGAGTAGATGCGACTGGCGGAGCTGGGAGGAGGAAGAGGATGAAGAGGAGGAGTCGTTGCTGTTGTTGTGATGGTGGTGGTGGTGGCTATGGTGGTGGTGGCTATTACTATTGTTGTTATGGTTGTTATGGAGATGCGACGTGGGCGGCGAGAGAGATAACGCCAAAGGTTGTGCAGTCGGCGGCGGTGGTGAATGACTGCTCATATTGTTGCTACTGCTGCCGTTGTCATGGCTAGGGCTATGTTGGGGTGAATTATTATTATTATTGTTAGTGGGGGAATGGTGGTGCGGCAGCAGGTGGTGGTGGTGGTGATGATGGTGGTGATGGTGTCGATGGTGTGGGTTGGTGCGCGGTGGTGACATAGCCGGGTGGAGGTGCGGGTGTTGGTGGTGGCCATTATTATTATTATTGTTGTTGTTATTATTATTCTGTAACTGTAGATTTAAATTGTTGTTAAGGTGTAGATGGTGTGCATGTGGGGTCATCGGGGAGTGTACGTGGCCAGTTAGTGGTGAGGGTGAAGGTGGGGAACTGCTATATCCTAGAGAAGACACCGGCACAGGGGTCAACGTCGGCCGAACTGTCTTCTCCTCCCCTTCACTTTGGTTGTCACTAAGGTCCGAGCCCTGCCGGCTTTTGGGGGGCTCTTCATCCCCGCTGTCCATCTCGTAACTGCTGTAATTATCTACTTTGATCTCTTCCTCATCCATAACTTTATGTCCAGATATCAAAGACCCAGACATTCTGTTACTAACCTTTTCTGACTGAAGGTCCATTTCCGTAGATATCTATAGGATTTTGTTTCTTTTCAAATTATCTATCTTTCTTATTTACTTATTTGGTGTGCAGAAAATGTCCTTTTTTTTTCGTTTGATTGTGTATTCTTAAACATAAAATAAATTTTCTACCGACTGAATGCAGACATAACACTTTGCGTAAACATTTATCTATTCGTGCATCGGGCTTCTTTCATTTGATTCTTGTAATTATAAATGTCTTCCTCTGCTTGTCTGGAGTTGTGTTATATCAATTTCATCGAAGTCAAGTCTGATTTCACATTTACGTATCAAATTAGTAATCCAAGCCAATACAGCAAAATATTTTCAAGTATTCAAATATTTTCAATCTCATTAGTATTTCAACAATTTGCTGCTTATTAAAACTTCACCGGTGCTTTAACACATTCGTTTGCGCACCGTATGAATATTTTGATTTTAATTTTTGCAATGTTTTCAAAAGCAAATAAGCGTTTAGAAAGCTTAGCCGACAAGATCAAATGCTAATATCAAAGCCAAAAAAACTTCAAAATTTTGATGAATGAGAAGTTTGTAAGTATCGTATTTTATAGCGTTGTATTTCTTTTTCAAACTATATTTTCAACTCATTAATTATCACTTGTGAACATTTTTTTTTGTTGTTATATACATATATATAAATATGAAATTATATTTTCGTCTACGGACTGCTGTTAAATTAAATATGAATGTATCTTTCGTAGTTTATTTTGTTTCTGTTAAGTTCCCAAGTATAATTTCTTTAAAGAAATTCAGTTAGTATTTTCTTTTCCCGAGGCACAGGTATAAAAAGTGAAAGATTTACCGAATATATTTCACGTAGAAATACGTAAAATTCAACTTTTACTTACAATGAAGTATAAATCACTGGAAAAAAACGCCAAAGAATCGGGGAATATTAAAAATCCGCAAAATTGTATGTCCGGGGGGATTTTTTTCCGCTTTTTTAAATGATAGTTTTTGAATATTTTTTTCGAATGTCAACGGCAATACTTCTATCCAGTAAATCCTTTCGTATTTCAACTTTTTCGCTTATGAATTAAAAAAAAAAAGATCTTAATTGTCGCTTAGATCAAAGAATCCAAAACATTACAAAATCCTCCGAAACAAGTTTCAAACTTTTCCCGAGTATTCCAAAGAGGAAAGAAACGTTTTTTTTCTACTTAAACGTATTTTTTGTTTTTACAGCAGTTATCGTCTGCTTTCTTTCATTTTTTGGTGGTTCCTGATACTCGTTTTTTTTTTAAAGAAAATATGAACACGATAATGATTTTTAAGTAAATTTCCAAAGCGATTCAAACTTCATGAAAGTGCTGTTATAAAAAAAAATACAATTTTAAAATCAAATGTACTTTTTTTTCAACGCTGATTGTTTTTGCCGAACGTTGGTTAATTTTCCTCTGTGTTATCTTTTCATGTTTCCTTCCTTTTTCAAAATCCACCCTTGTTTCATTTCTTTGCTCATTACATGTTTTGTATAAGTTCTCCTTTTTCTCAAGCTTTTCTTTTTCGTGTTACGTAGAAGAATGGGAAAACCTGGAGGGGCGAAATTACAGACGCCGTCAAGTCGATACGACACACATTTGTCGAGTGACCAGAACTCCAGTGTGCGTGCGTATGTTTTTCCGTTTTTCTCTCCTCCTTGCTCCCCCTCTGTCTTACACTTTACCTCTTCCGTTCTCTCTTTATATTCGCAACCCTTAAGATCCCACGAGCAGGGGACGAAGTAGCCGATGGTATTGTTGTTTGTCAGCGATTACTGTCTCGGTGATTTGCAATGGTATTATGATGGTATTTCTTGGTATTGCGAAGAGATCGTTGCTGTTCAGTTTAAGCTACCGATCTGTTAAGTGGCGGTCAACGTAGAGTCTGGATATTTTGTTGATGAGCTAGCTGATTGAGTTGAGAAAAAGTTGAGACAGAGAGAAGAGGTGATTATAGATACTCAAAGGATGAAGGCCGAGATAGTGATGCAGTTAATAATAATCCGTGTTGAACGAGTCGTTATATTCAGCGTAATCAAGTTAACGAACAAGATTATTATGGTAGCAGATATCTTGTTACAGCAATAATAATACCCTAAGCAGATTACTAATAATGATGAAGGAATTTACAAGAAGTTTGATATTGATAACGGCGCTACAAATAGTCGTAAGTGTAAATGTTTGTGTGCAAATAGCATTAATCAATCATTTATAAATCATGTAGGTAATGATAAATACATTTGTTTAGTTATCGTTGAAGCGATAATTAAATTAATTATTGATAATGGTTATAGATATTTAGAAAGAGAGAGAAGTTTTAGAATAACAATAATGCTACTATCAATAACAACAGTTGTGTAAATAATGATCTCTGTGCTTTGCTAATGATTGTTTTTCTCTTGATGATAACTGTATATATTGAAGTCAGGGTGTAATTACCTTAGTAATAATAATGTTATTAGTAGCAGTAATTCAAGTTTCCGGCAAATATCGTTTGTATTTTTTGTTATGATGGACACGGGTGACACTGATGATGTTTTAGAATCATCAGCAGTGGTGACAGCGACGGTGTCGCCGTAAATGATTAAGGATCATGCAACTTGAGACGGAGCTCCAAGATCAAAGTAGCGGTCGCCGTTGTAGTGAAGTTGGTGGTGATGGTGGTCGTAGACGTCGTGAAACAGGCAGTGGTGGGATTTCGTGAAAACCCCATGAAAACAAAACAAAACAAAAAAAAAAGACAACTAAATTCTCCTTTACAAGGTGCGGGTGTACGCGGATTACGTCCGTGCATACGTCGACCTTTCGTTCGCGCCTCTGCCTTTTGCCTTTTAGGCGATGGTTGTTGCTGGGGCGGTCCACGTCCAGCGCAGGAGTGGGTGCAGATATCGGAAGTGGGACCGAAATAAGAATGCGGAGGGGGCGGGTCGCGGTAGGAAGGAAGCAGCAGCAGGAGACAGCTAGGGGGCGTTGTTATTGTTATTAGCCGTGTTGTTACTGATTTTCTGCAATTTTGAGGGGAAAACAGAGAAGAGTAAGGAGGAAGGGAGAGCTTGAAAAAAGGAGACAGCGGAGAGCAGCGATAGGAAGAAAGAGCAGAGATGGTGCAGAAGAAGAAGAAGAAGAAGAAGAAGAAGAAGAAACAAGAGGACGAAAGAAGAGAGGGAATGGTCGTTCAGAGGAAGTCGCTTACACTAATCACTTATAGTGATCACTTAGGTCAGAGTCTTTCAGCTAACAATAATCGGCGATTAACACGAGGAAAGGGATATACAAATTGAAACAATTTACGTTCATTGTTATAAATATATATTGTTATGTTAGTAGATTAATTGCTATGAACAACTTTACCGAATGAAAAAATCAATATAACATTTATCATGAATTTATGATAATTTTCAATTCATTTTAAATAAAATATTAAAGACCTACTGATTTTGATAACAGTAACTATTTGATAACATTGATGAAATTATTATGAACGGCTTCCTCTGTAGTTACTTACTAGGTTTATCTTTGATACAAGACCAAAAGAGCCGATACCCCCTGAGGATGGCACTCACATCACTAGCAGAGAGTCGAGCAACCGTCAATTTATGCGAGACTCTGTCTTATGTATCTACTTGACACAACTTAGTCTGACACAAGGCCATAAGTGTGAGGTGTCCAGTGAAAATCGAACTAAGTACGGTAGGATGCCCGAATCGGAATTGATATAAATAAACATAGAAGAGGAGAAAGAGACACTTATAGAAATCAGGAGAAAGAAAGAAATGTTTTGGAGAAACGAAAGAGACAAAATAAAGGAGTAAATCGACACAAAAACACCAATAATAAAAATAAAAACACAGGTCTGACTGGTCACTCAATAGAAACCGTCATGTGGCCAACGTCTTTTGGCTGCATGTCGTGTTGGGTGATCAAAAAAAAAATGGAGAAAGAGGTGATCGATGAATAAGTTACTTTTCTCGTTTTATTTATTCGGCTGTGATCCCGAGAAAAGTCTGAATTTCCAAAAACAAGCGTGAATGCTGCTGGACACCAACGAAGGGATCAATTAAACATACAACAAGAAAAACGTTTAGACATAATGAAGGGTAAATGTTCAATTTTTCAACCCTCCATTATTTCTACCGTGAAAAAGAAAACAGAAGATGGCAGTGACAATAAAGATGATGAAAATAAAAGGAATTAAGAACTGAGAGAAGATCATAACTAAGAAAGGGGACGGAAAGAGTAAATAAATAACTAATAATTACAATTTGTAAGATAGAGAGAAAAGGAGAGTAAGGATGATAAAGAAAATGTGATTATGGATCTAGAACATGGGGAAACGAGGATACCATTGCAAACCTCCTACAGTAATCACGTACAAACAACAAAACCATCAGCAACTTTGTTTTCTATTTGTGGGATTTTAGGGGCTGCGAAGAAATTAGGGAAGAAAAGAGCTCAAGAAAGTAAGGATGCTTAAGCAGAATACGATAAAAACATCGCTGGGAGCTGGAAAGAAAGAAAGAAAGAAAATATGCCTGGTAAAGATTTTTTTTCCTGAGAGGCATAAAATGATTGGTGGTTACAGGAGTTTTATCGTTTGTTTGCTAAATTAAACTAAATCTGACACGCAGTCGTTATTGTTGTCGAAGAATACCGTCACAGAAACGCCATAACCTTCTATTTATCCACTAGAATTTACCTGTTCAGGATGACAGGGTTATTTATGTACGGATCAGCACTAAGGAACTTGGAGCTATTTTATTAGCGAATTCATTTTTGATAATTCAAATATCCTAATTTCAAGTTTTTTTTCAAGACCAGATATTTTAATGTGTGATCAGATATGAACTCTCAAGAGTTTATATGATATAATTTTAATTATTATAATAAAAAGGTAAATCAATCAATGAGATCATCCCATTTGAGTGCAAACAAACAAACAAATAAATACATATAAACATTTGTACACAACCTCATTATATGGTTTGATTTGTTTGTTTTCGGTTGATTTGCACGATCATGGCGGTCTATATATTATGAAACTGCCTCATTCAAATGCTTGATTTCTCTTCTTTTTTTTTCAAGAAGAAAGAGGCCGCCATTCATTCAGACAAAGCAGCAAGCATATAATTCAACACACTGTCGATATTTCAATGCTAATTCGCATCATCGTCAGAATTTTCATTTCAATTATACTGTTTATTTACATCTGTTAAATTGAGCGATCGTTGAAATCTGAAACTCAACACAGTCGAATTCAGATGAGGCGTCACTGATCTAGCATGTGAAAGCACGATATTTGCTTCCCTTCCGACCTGCTGAAGGACCTGAGAAAAGTGCCGAAATGGTTCGTTGATCTACTTACGCAAGCGTTCACATAAAAGGCGCTTGACTTGCTCAGTGATCGAAATCTTACTTTTTATAATCATTTTTTTTTTCTTTCCATCGGATGATTTCATGAAACAGCCCAAGGCACAAAAATGAGGTCTGTGGGTATTTTGTTTTCTGGTCGTAATTCTAATGCAGAGGTAGGGTCTCTCTCATTTTATCCTCTTTTTGATTATGCACAGTAAACGTATTAATACATGAGACAAAATGTTACAAACTCATAAGGTAAGCAAGTTAAATAAGAAAGGCATTTTATACCTTAGTGCCCTAAAGAAACTTGATTAGGAAACAAAAAACAATCGAGCTCTACCGTGAAGAACTGTCATCGCTCAAGCTAGGGTGGAGGGCCAAGCTTATCCTGAAAAATACTAGCACACCTATTTAACAATTTTGAACCAGAATTCAGTTCTTCACCAAAATAGCCATGTATAAAATGTTCGAAGATAAGGCTATTAAGCATTAGTAGATCAATATGTAGATGAATAAATGAATGAATGATTTAAAAACAATAAAAGTTGAACTTTTACCTGTTCGCTGCCACGGACGAGATAACTCACCTTACGAAATAACGTTATTTTCTTTCTTGCACAAATGTGTATATGTTTTACATTTATAACATATTTTTTGTATATATTGATTAGTTTGTATGAGAATACAACCGTTTGAAATTTGAAATGAAGACTTCCCATTTTCATTAATTTTTTAATCAGAAAAACCCGGCACAAGAGTTAAAACGTGAAAAAATTACTCTCCATCAGAGTCAATAATTGAACGACCGTTGCATGAAAATTTATGCCATGTAAAAGAAATTCAGTCAAAGAATAAATATGGTCAGAATAAATTCCATTCATGACATCACTGGCGCTTTCCACTGGAAAACATTTAAGATAGAATTAAAAAATCTAGGAACATTTTGATTTCCGAAAATCTAGATGTTATTAATGTTCTTAATATCCCCGTCAAAATAAGGCCCCCAAAAGGCTTTTCAAAAAAGAAAAAAAAAATCTTTAGAATGGGTTCGAGTTGATAGACAAAACAGTATGTCCTGGAGCGCTGGAACACATGAACACAAACACGCAAACATACAAACACAATCACAATTTTAAAAAAAAGGACAGAACCCTTCACCATCTTTGAGGGCTACGAGGGTTCAATACTTGATAGCGAACTTGTTGAACATATAAAATTACTATGTTCATCTTATTAAACATCTTTCTTAATATTGATTTCCCAGCATTAATTGACGCTTCTTTCCTTGCGAAATATACTTAATTTGGAGGAGTTGGATGTGAGGGTGACATCAATAGTTCAATAACTGTTGAAATTACAAGTGATAGATCACTTTGATTCACATTTCGTTTCACGTTATAAAATGAAATGTTTCAAGTGATATATACCAAGGCATTTTTATTAGATGAATATATGCATTCCAAATGTCTTGCAAGTACTTTAATCTCCGGGGGAAATCAATTATTTTAAATCTTCAACACAAATGAAAAGGTAGATATTTCGTACAGCACTTATGTAATCGAATTATCTGTCCTATGAAAAAAACAAAAACAGTTTTAATCAAAAGGTGAAAAACCGCCCTTACTTCCATCCCGACAGAGGAGAGTTACTGTAACTTTTGTAATGTATACATAATAAATTAAAAAAATAAAGATAGATATTTTTTAGGTATAAATGCATTTAATCGTTGAAAATGAAATAAGCCCTGGTTCATCTGTGAGATAAATGTTCGAAATGTGAGTTAGAAAACAATTTTATGGGTAAGAGCTCTCAAGTAAAATATCAACAAAAATAAATTATATGGTATTAGTTTGAGTCAATGAATTCAATTTTTAAAGTTACGCTTTGTAATAATGCAACACTTGCCTTTACTCTGTTGCGATTAGAGATAAGTGACACTAAGCAAGCGATCAATTTAAATAATCGCCAACATAAATGTCACAATACTCCCGTTAAATAAGACCCCTTGACTGGTAGTTTAAATAAATTCATTCTATCAAATGTTTCGTTCGCAAACTCCCCGATATTATGGAACACACTGTCTGGAATTGTTGATTAAGAATTAAAATAAACTTACTTTTTGAGGTTCAAACTCTCTTGCGTACCTGGTGCAAGGTATAGATTTCATAATAAATTGTACATGCATTTGTCACAACTACATTTTAAAAATCATACGGGAAAAAAAATTGCGCTGTGAAATTTACGGACGTTGAAGTATTGAATTTTCTAAATATACTATGTGTCACATGTATAAACGATTTGTAACACTTTACAAGAAGATAAAACAACTACTTTTATGTATCATTTATAACTGTGGTTTTTCTCGCGTTGAAAATAGTCACGAGTTGATGCCAGAGGTCGGTGTTCGAGCTCAGGTAAAATCGAGATTTACAGTTCTGATTTTCGAGGCATGCTCTCTTGCAGAGTAGATTGGGGTAACACAATCTTACTCATCAAATTTTACCTATTTAACCTTGTACAGTAAGCACTAAACTAAGTTTAGCAGTATAGAATTTCCCATGCTATTCTAAAATAGAGATTTTCCATAAATATATTATTTCGTAACCCGAATTGGCGTAAAGAGAAAAAGCAATTACCAGTAATTGATTTGGTAAAAGTTACGGTGAGTTCCCATACCAACATATCGTGATAGGCTGAAACGTCAAAAGTTAGATGATGGGAGGTACAGGGAACTAGAGTGTACGACAAAGGGGAGAGGGTGCGCACTACCTCTATAACGACTCGCAACAAAAACTCTGAAAAACAATTTTTGCTAAAGGAAGTATAATGAATTTTTAAAATGAAACTTTCATGACTATTTTTTTTTACCTTCATCGTAAGGCTTATTCTTTATTATCTGACCGAAGCTGTCTGCTCACCGTCGAAGGGAAATTGGTTTGAGCAAAGGTAGCAATAGAAAGCTACTAATAAATCAAGGTCTACGGAAAATTATTCATAAAATTATAAAAAAACAAATGGCTATTTTCGCTTTTCGCATTTTTTCGTGGAAGCGAAAAATGGCGTAAAGCTAACTTTTGAAAAGCCGGGGATACCTGTATTGAGTTATGCTCGAGAGAACAAGGATTTTGTTCCAACCAAAGAAATAAAACGTTGCCAAGGACGAGTTCTGTTTTTCTCTCTCGAGTATTTATAAAGAGGCATATATGAACGTAACAATCTATTAAATATTTTCAGTGATTTGTTTCTCAGTATTATTATATATTATCTCTATTTTTTTTTATCAGAAGAAATTTTTTTGTACTTTCAATCAATCAGACCTTCGTTTCGTTTGGGAAATGTCAGTTTTGTAAGAATACAATATTTTGATTCGTTGGATGGGGCAGGGGGTAAATCTATTCACGCTGTTACTCAAATGCTGACTTGGACACTTACTTCAGGTCCATTGAACGACTTTGAAGTATATTGGTTATTTCCGATGAAAACGAATAATTTCGGGGATTTTTTTCATCTTTCTTTTATTGCAATCGATTTTCTAGCCCTGGATAATGCAGGACATAAAGATAAGCCCGTTTTCTGGGTTCAAGTATCAATGGAATAAAATCTTGGCTCAAATAATTTGACCCAACTTCAGACTCCTTCAAAAAGAATTTTCAAAATCTGAAAACCTTGCCCAAATCTTTTATAAAGAAGTTTTTTTTTCGGCAACCTAGAATCATAAGCACCGAAACAGCAACTACATCTCGAAGACATTTGATTTATCACCTGAAAATTGGTTTATTTAGGTAAGTTTTTAAAACCTTTCACGGGGATATTGTCTACGGGAATTACTCTTGTCAAATTCAAGTTATTGTCTACGAAATAAAAAAACAAAAACAAACTGCATCTACGCATTTAATCAATGAGGTTCATTATCAGATTTGAAGAAAATGTTGGAACATACTTGCTGCAACCAGTATTTAGCCACCGGCAACAATTTGTTGTTTTTTTTTTTTGTAAACAGGTTACTGAAAGAAACAAAGCAAAATAACTTTCAACAAAAAACAAGAATAAAAGTAATGAAGTTAAACTGAATAATAATAGAGAAGAAGAGACGGAATGTTGTACGAGGCATAATGTCTCTTGGCAAATTCTCAAAAGAGAGGATAATAGTTTCTCTTCAAGTATAGATAAATTTGTAAATGGATAAGCAACTAATTAAAACTGCTAGTAATTATTTTATTTCATTGTATAGTTCGAATTTATTTCTAAAGATTTACTTTGGAATTTTTACAGTCCCTACAACAACAACAACAACAACAACTACTACTACTACTACTACTACTACTTGCAATAATAATGATAAAATAATGATAAAAAAAACATCCAAACGACAGCATTACCAAAATCACTTGGAATACTGAGTAGAGTGCTGAGGGAACTTGACATCACTCAATTCATCGGATATAACTGGTGTAAAAACACAAAGAGTATGCATACAAATAAGAAGAAAACCGAAAAGAGACTAGCAGGGATACCCGGCGTCGCCTGGGGAAAATAACTTCAAATTTGACAACAGAGCAGAAAGAGTATTCTTCAACCACAAGATATTTTTTTTTATCAGAAGAAATTTTTGGGGCTTTCAATCAATCAGACCTTCGTTTCGTTTGGGAAATGTCAGTTCTGTTAGAATACAATATTTTGATTTGTTAAGCGGGGTGGGGATGGATCTATTCACACTGTTACTCAAATGCTTACTTGGACACTTACTTCAGGTCCATTGAACGACTTTGAAGTATATAGGTTATTTCCGATGAAAACGAATAATTTCGGGGATTTTTTCATTTTTAATTATGTTCGGATGAATTTTTTGCAAAAATGATCTCGGGCGGTCGTACGATAGACGGAAAGTAAATTACCAGTTCATCATTATGGTTTCATCGTAAATAGTACATCCCGAACCATTTTTTTCTTCTTGATGGTTGACGCTCATCAAAAGGTATTACAGATGTGTTATTGATTGGGGGTACAAAAATATTTGATACATTTTTTTTGCTTCCACTGATAACAGAAATCATGACCCGAAATCAATGAAAAATATCAAGATGAAAGTTAAAGAGTAGTGAAAAATTATTAACAGAGGTTTACAGCAGGGTTTCACAAACTTTTTCAAAATTTGCGACTGATGAGACAAATGTTTTCGCCCCCACCACTCAGTTTCACAAAAACAATTTGTCGTAAACTCACTACAACTGAACATGGAGACAAATTATCTCCTCCGCCTTCATATAATTTACGGTTTATTTCTGTTTATTATGGAAAAATACTATTTAAAAAATATACTAAAATGTAACAGTGACGAAGTTTGTATCCATAAAATTATTGGATAATGTTGGGTTATGTCACAATAAGTACCAATAGGTGCAAATATTTGAATATAGATAAACTCTAGTTTCATATTTATCCTCAATATTTCTGCGAATCCCAATATACTTGACGCATTCTCTAGAGGCCTTTCAACCTCTAGTCTGAGAAGTGCTGGTTTCCAATTATTTAATCTGATGAAAATAAATAGGCCGGCTCCTGCTAGTTGTTGCTATTGCTGCTGATGTCAAGTTTATTTTTCTTACCCTTCCCCCTTTTTTTGGCACTGTCAGGGGTGCATACAAATACGATTACAGATAACGAAATCTATACATATAAGGAAGAAAAAGAAAATAATTATGATAATGTGTAGAAGAAAGGAATAATGATAATGAGAAGATATAATGATAATAATAAAAATGATAAGACAAAGAAGGAAATATTAATGAGAAAACGAAGAAGGAGAAATTATTTCAGAAAATTAAAAAATGAAGAAAAACAAAAATGAACGCCACAAGTTTTTCATGTGCGTTTGTTTGTATGCGCATACACACACACACGTACATATATATTTAATATTTATGCACACACACACACATATAATATTTATGCACACACAGACACATATAATATTTATGCACACACACACACATATAATATTTATGCACACACACATATATAATATTTATGCACACACAAATATATATAATATTTATGCACACACACATATAAATATAATATCTATGCACACACACACATATAAATATAATATTTATGCACACACACACATATATATAACATTTATGCACATACACACACACACACACACACATACATATATATATATATATGATATGCACACACACACACACATATATATATTTATATATATATAATATTCATACACACACACATATATATGGGTGTGCGTGTGCACGCACGTAGGGGCATGTGTATGCATGTATGCGTGTGATTCTCAACTGACAGAGACCCAATCGTCAGTTGGTAATGGTGGCCGGAGTTGCTGTTGATGCGTAAGAAAAAGGCGGGGGCTTCAGCACCACAAAGTCTATTAACAAATTAATTGAGCGATTGGCAAACGGAGATAAAAAGAAAGAAGAAAAAATCAACAAGGAACAAAGGCAGAAGAAGACTAGAAAGAGAAAGGGGCAGCGACAAGAGTAGGAGTACAGATAAACACAAGAGAGAACAGG
>OY735217.1:35337468-35339968 GCA_963457665.1 Thysanoteuthis rhombus | reverse complement strand
TCTCAGGCCTGAATCCCCGATAAAAATAATTCGGTACGTCCCTGTCTGTAGCCTAATGATAAAAAAATAGTATTTATCTTAAGCAGCAATCATTTATTTACGCCACAGATATTTAAATTTTCAGCATAATCTCCTTTCTTGTCAATTCACTTAACATTGAAGTTCAAGGTATTTTCAACTGATCACACATTGAAAAAAAGTTCACAGCAGTTCACAGAGAAAAATTACTGTTTACAAGTTTTTTTTTTCAGTGAACTGCAGCAAATATTTTTCTCTTAAAAAGATGGGTGGCCCCCGTCGAAATGCATCGAAATACGCCCTTGGAATAATAACGAAAAAAATTGAGATGTAACACCAATCTCTTGAGTTATTTTTTTCACCTTCAAAATGTGATTTTCATCAACATCCAGTCGGATCACTTCATATCTACGATACAAACATATATATATACATATATATGTGTGAGTGTGTAAGTGTGATGAGTGCAGGCTGGGGGGGGGGCAAAGGATTCATCGAAGGCCCACTCTTTATTTCTGATTGTGCTATCATTAGGGTGACCATGTCAAAGTTTTCCCTGGGTTGTAAGACCCCAATTAATACATTTTCTGAAAGAACACATGGCTGAGGATTGAAAAAACGTTTTTGTTCTTTCTTAGTTGCCCAAAGGTGCAATACGCAAGGTATAATATCAATAAACACTACCACTAAACCAGAATGTAAAAATTGTTCGGAAAGAAAAAGTTCGAATCAGTTATGGTCAAATAAAGGTCTGAGAATTTAAAACTTGATACTCCTTCCTCGTATGAATTACCCATAGGCTTGAAAAATACGAGAATTGGATAAAATCAATCAACTTTTATTTAAGACTGTTTCGAAGACTAAAGTTATTAAATTCGTAGAGTGAACGTAATTTTAAAACAAAAAGTGGTGCAAATCAGTTGTACCACTTTTATAAGGGGTGCAAATGCACCCTTTTACCCCGTTAAGGATGCTTATATATGTATACATCGAATATATATATATATATATATATATATATATATATATATATATATATATATATATATATATATATATATATATATCGAAACAGCTGTCAGTGGATGACACAATAATTAATGCTCCTCTATTCAGGGTTGGGCGCTCTTCAAGTGAGGTAACTCATCCATTGTAGCTTATGCAATGCTCTTCCATAGGAATTGAGCACTCTGGTGGATGAAGAATTTCTGTGTAAATAGATATATCGCTTAAATTCACCCTTACTGACTGTCCAGTTCCGTAGTCCAGAGGTAGGACATCGGTTTCAATTCTGCCTCGCAGTACTGGATGGAATAATGGAAAGTCTATAACCACACTGAAGAGATGTAATACTTCGAAACAGCTGTCTGTGGATGACACAATAATATATATATATATATATATATATATATATATATATATATATATATATATATATATATATATATAGATAGATAGATAGATAGATTGATAGATATAGATATAGATAGATAGATAGATAGATATTATGCATGTTAGTTATTTGGGGAGGAGATAGGTACCACGAAGTAACCCCCCCACTGGTCAGAAAAATGCCAAGATGGACCTAGCACGATATCTTGACGATCAACTAGGTCATGAGATCATTTGATTTCTGGTTTAATACATGTACCTATATGAGTATACCAATTTAAAAATGTGCACACACACATACGCACGCACACACACACACATAAACACACGTGAATTTACACGCAGACTTATTCATGCACAACACCACATACATACGTAGGCAAATTCATAAGTTTGCAACTTGATGATAAAAAAGTATATATTTTACAAAACAAATATTAATTTTCCCTTTGTCATAACTCAACAATTCTCCTTTAATTACATAAATCGAACAATATACTAGAAAAAAATAATTTCAGTGAGTAACTGTATCAGGCTACGGTCTTATTGATCCCATCTTGTATATATTTGTACATATTTCTAACTGCAAATGAAAACACTTTTAGCAGTTAAAAGGGAAAATATAGCCATATCATTAAGAATATGAAAATCAGATATCTTGCATATATGTATATATATATATGCAAGAGATCTGATTTTCATATATATATATATATATATATATATCCGTTATTCATAAATGGATCAGCACTAAGGCATCTAAATATACTTTGTTAGGTAGGTTATTACTAATTCGATTATTCTAATTTTATCTTTTTTAAAATCTCAATTCAACTCAAGCTGTTTTAAATGGTGATTGGACCCAAAGTCTCAAGGGTTTCTCTGACGAAAGATTCATTGGTGTCGCATTACAAGAAGGTGAATTAACAAATATTAATGAGATCATCGCACAAACGAGAAGAAATCTGCATATATGCCTATCATATATATATATATATATATATATATATATTTATATATATACATATATATACACACACAAACACACACACACACACACACACACACACACACACACACACACACATAT
>OY735217.1:35272468-35332468 GCA_963457665.1 Thysanoteuthis rhombus | reverse complement strand
ACAAACATGATATTTTAGCGATATTATGTAGTTTTGGACGTATAGTTACGACCTAGGAGAGGTAAGAATAGATGGATCCGCACCAAAACTCAATCAGTTCTTCCGTAGACTATAGTCCATTCTTTCACGAGATTCATTGAGATTCATGGACAACTTTTGGAGATATCGTGTGGACAGTCATGAACGTATACAGAAATGTAATTAGATAAAACCCGGAAAGATATCTCTCAATCAGGAAGGACCCGCCCCAAAAGTTTACCACCTCTTTCTATCTCAATTTCCCACTTACTGCAAAATTTCATTTAAGTTCAGTCAGAACTTTTAGAGATATCGTGTGCGCAGATGAATAGAAGCGACTGAATACACAAATCTCATTTCGATTTCGTTGACAGAGGTAAAAAAAAAAAAAAAGAAAAAAAAGAAGCAGAATGAGTGAACAAACAAAAGAAGAGTAATTAATCGTGATTCTGAGCAGGTTTCCCACTGCCACAATAAAGGGTCTGGGTATTAGACTATCACGACTAACAGTCACCGTTGAAACACTTCCCTTGTAAAGATCATCAAATTTGAAATTGATTGAGAGTTTCCTGAGATATCATGTACAATCTTAGGGGGGTATCTGTACATGGGTCAGCTCCAAAATTCAATCACTTCTTTTGTATCTCATTGCCCACACTTCTACCAAATATAATTAAAATTCATCGAGAACTTTTGGAGATGTTGAGTGGGGGAAAAGAAGGACTGACGGAAATGAGTGAATCCTTTTTTTCAAAAAAATAATCGTCTGAAAAAGAGAAGGAAAAAACTGTAATTCATCGTGACTATTATTCAGACCATGTTCCTCATGAACACAAGGCAAACAACGATTCTTGGGATGTAAGTGCATGTGGGTCCGTTCTAAAAATTCAATCACTTTCTTTGTGTCCCTTTCCTTACTCTTACACAAAATTTCATCGATAACTTTTTGAGATATCGTGTGGACAAACAGATTGACGGTTAGACGGAAAGACGAACACACACGGATGAAAACATTTATCTCTACCAACTTCAATAGCAGAGGGAAATGACTATAAGTATGTCTCAGAGGTTTGAGTTATACTTATGTTTCTTTATCAAATTTGAATTAGTGTTACTTCAAATTTTCATACGTAAAAACTCGGCTCCTTTTATCAAATGAAATTATTTCAGCAAGCTGAATGTTTTTTTAATTCATTTTGCCAATATATATATATATATATATATATATATATATATATATATATATATATATATATATATATATATATGAATGGTGGCAAGAAATGAATGACTACGTTGGAAGTTTTGTTTCTAATCATTAAAATATTATTCCTGATGGTTCGTCCACTATTCTGGACTTTTTCAAAAGTCAAATTATGCGAGTAAATAAGGAGACAATTGTTTATAGCAAGGAATTTAGAATTATGCGTAGGTAATTGTGTATTATTCAAAATTTCCAACTATAAACAGTTATATTCTTATTTCATTGTATCGTTTGCCTTATGAAGAAGTCCAGAAAAATGGACGAAACAACAGGAACAAATTTCAAGGGATAAGATTTCAATAATTTTAAACAAAACTTCCAAAATTGTCAGATCAACTAGACTTACCAATATATATATATATATATATATATATATATATATATATATATATATACATATATATATATATATATGATGTTGCAGGTATCGGTGGAGAAAACGGTATCAACGAACCGAGTTCGAATTCCGTGTGAGCAAGTTCACGTTAATGTACACAATACCATTCGAAAGGCATGACTCCATTTCTCCTAGCATTATATCCTATCGACAGATATCTTGATAAAACATGTCCTTGTCATTTCACGATGGTTGACAGATGGAAGCGTGGATGGGTGAATACTTGGACGAATCACCCTGTCATAACTACCTAACTATGCCTAAACAATAATTGCAAAACTGTCACTCCCATTTTCATCCATGATAGCAAAAGAAGGGGGTTCAATCTACATCAAACAATTCTTGTAATTATATTATTCAATATTCCAATCTTCCTAAACCTACTTACTATATATATATATATATATATATATATATATATATATATATATATATATATATATATATATATATATATATATATATATGCATGGTAAGCGTGGTAATTCCTGTTCTAATCATTTCCTCTTCATTTCTCCGTTTCGTCAATGATGTGGGCTGACGCGCTATCAAATAAATACCTATTTACCCAGTCTGTATTTTCCTCATAGTGTACATCAAACTTTCACTATATATATATATATATATATATATATATATATATATATATGTGTGTGTGTGTGTGTGTGTGTGTGTGTGTGTGTGTGTGTGTGTGTGCGTATGAATCTGTATACGTATGTGTATGGATGTTAGAATGTGAACATGTACTTGTATTCAATTCCGTCCCTTCTCTTTCCGAATATTTTCTTTCTTTCTTACCCCAGAGGCTGTCCTGACCGGAGGGAGCGTATATCCCGGAACAACCATCCTTCTGATCCTGACTGGCTGACCTGTAATCTACAGAGCTAATCTGAAGAGTCAGATCACGCAGTTTCTCGGCAAATCTCATTAACGTGTCTGGCTAGTCACAAACATGGACGGCCACCTCGTTACAACCGTTAGCTAGCCCGCAAGGGGCAGATAACTACGTTTTCATTTATGTTCACTTACGGCGTTTCGTTTAGGGGCCTTAAAAACCCGATCCGTTCCCGAGGGAGAAGAGAGGGATGGGGTGAAGCGAGGGGGTTATAGAGTGGGACAGTCCGAGTTAGATGGACACTGGCCCGGAGTTTGTTTCGTAACCAGGCGAATATTCTTGGAAATATAAACGAAATAAAATCTGATCGCTGCCTCACCAGTATTGAATTGATGGACAGAGACACAAATAGACCGATAGATAGATAGATAGATAGATAGGGAAATAGGGGGTCGAATTGAATGAATGAGAAAGGAAATGGCAGAATGGGAGAGAAAGTGACAGCTAGAGAGGAACATAGAATGAGAAGATTGAAAGATAAAGTAAGATTGATAGATAGATAGATAGAAAGAGAGAGAGAGAGAGAGAGAGAGAGAGAGAGAGAGAGAGAGAAGGAAGGGAGGGAGAAAGACAGGAAAAAAAGAGACAGACTATCAGAAGCATATATATATATATATATATATATATATATATATATATATATATATATAGATAGATGGAGAGAGAAAGAGATAGATAGATGAACCTTTTCTAACTTTTAAAAGGGGAGTACAATGGGGTATGAAGGGGAGAAATAAAGAAGTATGAATTAACAGAAACAAGGAAACGAAGAAAGAAGGAGAGAGTTATAACTACGGATATACACAACTAGATAGATATGAATAGAAAATGAGTGGAAGGAGAGAGTGCAAGAATGATACACGCCCAGATGCAGTGAGGTGGAAAGTATTTGCACACTTACAAGATATTAATTCAATATACTTCCGGTGCTCGTATTCACTTTAAATTTACACAGGTCACGTACTTCGATATATTATCAACAATTACTAAGACAAAATACATATTTTCAAATATATAATTCAGGATAGAATATAAACAAAATTAACGATGGAAAAAAGGTATTCAGGCTTAAATAGAATTAAAGCATTAAAAATTTTGCATAAAAGTGTAATTTAAGAAAGAATGCAAATCTAAACCTTTCTGTATCTGCATAGAAACATTTGGGGTGTTCCAAAAATATTCTAACTAAGGTATCATTTCATCGCAGTCGTCATTCACTTCTTTTACTTTTGTTGGAACAAGACCATCATGATTATAGAAAAGGAGCTTTCAACCAAGCAAAAAATGTCGTAATTAAGCAACATAATGGAGGTTTGAGCCACAGGGCCATTGCCAAGATTTCGAATATCTCTGTCAGTACCATATGATCGATTATTCTGAAGTGGAAGAAGTTTAGCAACACCAAGAACCTCCCTCGAACTGGCACTCCACGAGTCAGGCGAATCCCAAAGATGATTTGAGAGGACAGCTGGTACATCGGTTAGTAGAATAACTATTAGTAATGAACTACTCGTGAATGGTTTAGAATACTGCACGCCGTGAAAAAAGGCAACCGAAATTATCGGATGAAGTTTTCACGTGACTAATTAGAGAAGCCTAATTATTTTTGGAAGAATATTCTCTGCTCAGGTGAATGAAAAAATTGAACTTTTTGGCAAAAACTTAGCTCGTCATGCAAAAAGAAAAGATGGACGCGCCTATGATAAAAAAAACACCATCCCCACATTAAAGCACGGTGTAATTGCTAATCATAAAAATCTATAGGCCGTCTCTGTTAGTCATGAAAATTCCTGCAAAATTGACCTAACCCAAAACTGACCTTTAGAGATCATCGATACCTATCCTATATATATATATATATATATATATGTGTGTGTGTGTGTGTGTGTGTGTGTGTGTGTAACGTTGCGAATCCTTGAACGTTTAGTCGTTCAATCTCACCCTGGACCTTCGTGTCTACATTGTGATTCGAATATCTACAAAGGCCAGTTAAAACGGCTTTGATTCAAATGTCCTCACGGTGCTAGGGTGCTGTAACAAACACAGCGACACTGGGCGTTCCAATTGATAAGAAAGCAATGGTCTAACAGGATCAAAAAACTTACAGGGTTACAAATTCAAGTTGATCCTTCTCGTTGATTTCAGAACCACAACTAGTCAGGTGATTTTAGTAAACGTATGCTCTACGAATATGTAAGACTGAGTTTATCTTAGACAGGGACTTGGGCCATCCACGTCACGTCAGGATTTCAAACTAACTTCAGACTTGGTCAATTGGTCAACTTCAAGCCAGAATCTGCTAAATCAGGTCGTCGCAGGGAAGATGTGTTGAGGCAGTGAGCCCATGTAGCGTTGGGTCTCAATCCGCTGTCGAAACTGACAAAAGGGCCAATTTGGGGGTCCAACTATCAGGGGCTTTTTAACAAGGGGTTGTGGGCATAATTGATGTCCAGTCTGGGCAATCAACTTGATCCCTACGCTATTCCCCTTTTTACTCCAACCATGCAATATCAAGACAGAACTTTACCTTCAGGGAAGGTCTCTCGAGGTGGTATGAATATTCACTTAGACTGACCATCTGGTTTCATAGATATTCGTTCATGAGTCAGGAAATAATGTTTTTGTTTTACTCGTAGAGAAATTTACTCATCTCAAAATCGGAATGTCCTTGACGCTTTGCTAGGATCCACAGGTGGACTACACTCTTTCTGAAAAGTAGATTATCGTTTTATTTTCTTTATTAACTGATCAGTATTTGATTTGTGTGGTGTAATTTTAGATGGCCTCGCGTTTGAGTTCAAAAAATACTTTTTTCTGTTACGGCCAGATAATCCGAGGCATTGTCTATCAATTTGGCCGATTCAAACTCCTCAAGTTTCATATTTCAATTTTCAGTTCTCCATATCATCAGATTCCAGAATTTCTCTTGACTCTACTTGCTTCCTAATTCTAACTCGAAAAAAACGAAAAAAACAATACATTATTTAGTAAGAAAGGTTTTTATTTGTAAATTTCTTTTATGAGACTTATAAATGGAGACGATTTCAATTATACATGTGATACCATGTAACCTGCATGCTCACGAATTTTGCCGAAGAGTTTTCGTCCTTCCGTCTCTTTCGAGACAGACTCACTCTCTCATCCTCACCATCTGTTTATCTATCTCTTCCTACCTCCTTTTCTCTTCCTTCCTCTCTCCCTCTCTCTCTCCATATATTATCAAAATCAGTCGGTTTGTCTGTTCCACTTTGTAGGGCACAATATTGCATCTCTCTGCCTGTTCCTTTCTGTAGGGTACAATCTTGCATGTTGGAAGCTGGACGTATACATGGTGTTTCATCTTTTCACAGCAGAGGACATAGGACTTGGGAAATTTCAAAGCTCTCAGTGGTCAATTCGATTTACAATGAAACTAAAAATTTAAAAATTGGACCCCGAATTTCCATTCTAGAAGTTACACTTCAAGACCTTCACTTCAATCGATTCATTCCCGGCTCAAGATAACTATACACTTCCAGTCTAATCAGCAAACAGACGCCCGTGTTTTCTATTCACTTAAGTAAGGTAATAATATCTTTCAATAAGTTATGTCGGATCATTTTACCGAAAAGGTAAATGATTTTCAACCAGAAGATTTTGAACAAAGAGTAAAACTTTATTCATTTAATTTTAAATGCTACTTTCTTTTACAGATGTTTTCCTAATATTTCCATGTTTTATGGATTGTTGGACAAAAGAAAAATTCCTTACTACAAAATTAAGGTCAGTCTAGCAATGTCCACTCCACGTGGGATATAGTTATTATTTCATAGAAGATTTCCAACGGAGAGTAAAAGATTGGAAATTAAAAAAAAAGATTTATATATTTTTAGAAGCTGAGGCCATTTTATTCTTCATGTCGATTCATTAGTTGTATGTTTCTTTTCCCAAGGTTGGGAACAAGAGAAATCTGTCCTATTTAGCGCCAGGCGGAAAAAAACAAATATATAATCCACTGCGACAAAAGTCGGAAACTTTCACGTTAATTTCAGAATATTTGGAGAATAAAATTACATTTTACATCCTATATTTATCTATTTCTGTTTATGTTTTCAGAACTATTTAAAAAGGTAAAAATTGTATCATTTTATGCTTTGACTGATCATAACAAAACTTTCTGCGGTTATATTGCTGCAACGAGTGTACAAAGTATCACTTACAACAATTTATCACAATTATACTTATATGATTGCTTTTATTTTAGGAACATAAAAGACTAAGAACATACCGTGTATTTTTGCTTATATATATATATATATATATATATATATATATATATATATATATATATATATATATATATATATATATATATTCATTGCTAGAAACACATACAAATATGTGCCTATAATGTAGCGGTAGGTCTTATTTTAGATATACTTCTTTGAATATATCACTTCATATATTTTCATCGATGAATAGCATTATCCGGATGTCATTCTTTTTTAGTTTTGGTTGGAGTCGACCGAGTGTCCAAAGTTTATTCCAAATGATAGTTTGCCCCATTCAAGACCATCAGTGATTTTTCCATCTGATCTGAATAATTTCATATTTGGAATGAAATTTTCTCGTGTCATTCTTCATCCAAATTCGATACTGGAACTTCCTTCAAAGAAGTGTTGATTCTGTTGCTTTTATGAGTAGGAAACGAAGCATTTGCGCTACTTCTCACTGTCTCAATATTTACTCGGCTTAGGTCAGTACGGTACGAAAAGGGAGTTAGAAACATTGAATTACGCCAACCTTCTAAGTGGGCAGGGCCTGACTGCTTTACTAGAAAATCAGCGTTCGAATTCCTACATTTTTAACAGGAACTTCAACAACAGCTTCTGGTATCCGTGAGAAATATGTGACCATATATTCCAGCTGCAGGGACAGGCTACTTTTCGCTGACTCTAATTTGAAATCACAAAGTCTGATACAAACACGTTAACAACTGACAAAGAACTTCCCATTCTGTACGTCATTTTCTCAGTCTTTTTTTTTTCTCTCTCGCTCTGCCCTTTTCTCGAAGACAAACGCCAACGCATTTCCGCGCGCACGTACTATAACATAGCAAGAGATTCGCACTGGCGCATGCGCATGCGCAGTGGAAGATGTCGTTTGAGTGCTTAGTGGTCTGAATATAAATAGATCAAGATAAGGCAATCATGCATTATTTCGACCTTTTTACGGACGAGGCAGCCGACCATGTTCGGAATGGAGGGGAAAAGGAAAAAGAAAAAGAAGAAGCAGAAGCCAAAAGTCCATTAAAACGCATTCCCCGCAAAAATTCACTTTTCCCTTCGCTATCAAAGAACGCATTTCGGATAAGTTTATTTTCTACTTCCTTCCACGGAGTCTCCTATTTAGGTCCAAAATACGAGCAAAACTCGATTGGATGACTCAATTCTCCTCACCATTAGGAATTTGCCCGTATCGTGCGGGAATAACAGTAACACAATTATTATTATGACGTTTATTTTCATTTGAATATGAAGGTTTTCCTTCTTTTTTTTATATGCATCAAATTGCACTGCTCTTTGCATTCTTAGCAGAATTCAAAGTATATCCTGAACAAATGCTCGGATAACACCAATAGTTCATAATAAAGCGTTTTCTCAAAAATGCGCTCACGTCTAACTTCATTGAAATCACAGCAAATTTTGGAGTAATTGCATGATTTATTCATAATTTACTACAATCTCTGCTGTGGAACAGCAGCAATACCCGCCCAAGAGTCTCCATAAAGTGATGACCCAAGGGTCGAAATCATTACCTCTGAAAAATATCTCACGCTATCTGTGGGCTTTGTTGATTTTGTACCACGCTGTGTCAATGTCAGATCTATGCAGATGCAGCCTCTGCTTGATTTTAGTGCCCCTTTATATATTTCCTATCTTCTGATGTATACGTTCAATGTTTAGCCAGGTATGCCGAATATCAGTTGCGCAAGCCATAAAACATCGACATCCCACTCCGATAGTGATAGACCTTGGTACCAACTTGAAGGACTTCGTTCTAGGGCAGTTGCCCTAAATATCTAAAAAAACTTTGCTTAGGAAACATATCAGTTACTCAAACATGTTACCAGAAGTCTTCTCGCAGATTTTAATATTTTTTTCTCGGCTTGCATTCACGAGCTCGTGGATATTTTATTCAAAGAATTGTTTTTATCTCCATGTGCAAGTTTTTAGAGAATATATATATATATATATATATATATATATATATATATATATATATATATATATATATATATATAAATATGTATATATATATATATATATATATAGAGAGAGAGAGAGAGAGAGAGAGATAGATAGATAGATAGATAGATAGATAGATAGATAGATAGATAGATAGATAGATGTAGATATAGATATGAAGAAGGTAAAAAGCTTCCAGCACTTTTTGATGAGATATTCTCTCATATTTATAATATTCGATCAATTTGATCTATGGAGAAGCGTTGGATCAAGTGCTTTGACAAATACCGGAATACGGACATTATGTTGAAAATAAATATTTATAGTGTGAGATGAATTCTTTTTTCATCATTAGGTTTCGTATTTATTGATGTACCTGAGTGTACTTGTGTGTATTTGTGTATAAATTTGTATGTGTTATGCATTGAACTAACATTGCACAAGTAAATGTATCTATTTACCTATGAATTTATGACACAGACACTCGAAAGTTTAATACAATCATTTAAAGGGCCTATGTATGCAATATATATATATATATATATATATATATATATATATATATATATATATATATATATATATATATATATATACGCTCTTATTTGTCTACCTATTTATCTATCTATCAATCTATTTCTGTTCTTATCAATCTATCTATCTATCTGCTGCTGTTCATATCCATCTATTAATCTATTTATCTATCTGCTTCTATTCATATCTATCTATCAGTATATGTATATATACTGCTGTTCATATCTATCTATCTATCTATCTATCTATCTATCTGTGTGTGTGAGAGTTTGCGTGCGTGCGTGCATGTGTGAATGAGTATTCCAAGTTATAAAGGAACAAATATTCCCAGAGAAATTAATAGTTTTCAACTTGACAAGTCAATTTACTTCCATTATAAAATAGAATGAATGGAAACAAAAAGGGAAAAAGAAGCGAATAAAGCAATAAGTAGATAAATATATCGAATCTAAAATAAATGAGTTCTTGCAAAAAATAAATAAAAGCCCCCCCCCTCGCTAAAAAGACCCCCCCTTTTTTTTAATATTCTTTTTATTCTTCGAGACGATTCCGGCATCCATTTTCCTCCGAATTCCCATACTTATCGCCCCGTTTCAAAAATATCCTGCACAAAACCAAATCTATTATTCTTATCGATTGAAAGAGTGGTTTCTTCGATTCCCTGGGCAACGCGAACATAAATGTCTCTACGTGTGTGCGACAGAATCTAGAGAGCACCACTTGCGCGTCTAATCTTGTAAATTTTCTTTCTACTTTTGATAACGTTATTGGTACAAATCGCCCGGAAGCGAAGGTCCGTTTCTAAGGGACACGGTTTCAACAAGTTGGGTCATGCCTCTCCTTGTCGATAACGCTGATGAGTTTTCTCGTCTTGCTTTGACTCGTGGAATTATCACGCCTAGACATGGTATCGGTTGGAAATATGAACTTCCGTTATAAAAAAAAAAATGAAAATGAAAATAAAAGCTAGTTAGTGCACTAAAAAGTAACGAGATACATCTTAAAATAATTCTTTTCTTAAAAAAAAGGAGGCTTTCAAAGGTTTGCAAATATCTGAGAAAAATCTTTTTTAGAAATACGAAAAAGAGAAAGAATTATCTTACTTTGTTGTTATCAGGGTGGAATTATAACAAAAAAGAAGATTAAGCACAATTCTTGAGATACCGCTGAAATCTACAATGTTATCGATTTTCAATTTAAAAAAAAAACTTTTCCTCTGAACGCCCAAAATGATTTAAACGCAACTCATTAAGGATTTAATCTGTAAAAATAAGAAAAAAAAACAAAAAAACAAACCAAGTCTGGTGCAAAGGTCAAACTCCATTTCATTTTCGACTGAAAATGATCAGTACAACTCTTGTTTTGTATATGTAAATGAAAAAATATTAAAGTATGTGCATTTTTAATCAATATACTTATTTTTTGAATGAAATAAGCCCGTGCATATCTGTACGATAAACGACTAAAACTTGTCAATTTATCTCAATCAGTAAGACAGCCTCCTGGAAACCAGTTGGTCGTGAATTGTAAAACGCGTTATGTTGATTCAACATATTGTTTTACACCTGTAATTTCGGTGAGGATTTTCCCTGTTGTACTTGTTATGGTTGGAAAACAAAGTCAATCGCTGGCTGGAATCATAAATTTAACGATACAGCCAAAATTATCAAGGTCGAAGTTTTTATACATGCCCAAATTGATAAAAATGTTTTCTGATAATTTTGCTAAGTCAAGCAGAAAAAGTAAAGTTAAAAGAAAATATTATTGTCTGACAGAAATTCGAACTTTCTTTAAGATTTGAACATAAATTTCTTGGTTCATTGTGGTGGCCATTCTATCGCGTTTATTTTTTTGATGCCAGATTATCTTCTGTAATACAATATAAGCTAATAATCACCGGAGTTATATGCCATTTTTCATTTCACATTATGTTGACTTGAAAAAAGTTAAATATTTTGATAATTAATTGAAGGCTTCAGACATAGAGAAAATATCCTTTTCAATTGTATGGTGGGCTATATTGATAAAATCACTGTGTCAGCATTAATTCAAGTGGCTATGTTCATTGCAAGTGTTAGCTACTAACATTCAGACTACAAATTTTGGCTGCGCCTGGGCAACCTTATATTAGGCATTGGTGCAACAAAAGTTACCAGATAAGAATGCCAAGTTCAAAATAACTGTCAAAGGAACATCACCTTCTGACAGTTTTACTGGCAAATTGCTATTAATTTCTGTTTTAATGTACAGAAGAAGATTCATTTATGAAAAAAAAAAATTATCCCAAATAATCCTGAATTTGCCTTAAAAACAAAAACAAAAATCTTTATCTAATATAAGTAGAATATCTTCCGTCTCATTATGATATAATTTTTTTTTTATTCATTTGTTCTGTGATAAATTCTATTGACAATTTTTCTTTTAGATATAACCACACATCTCTATTAGATGCTTTACGGCCAGTCAGTCGATTGGGAGTCTGTCAGTCGGTTTTAGTTATGTTAATCAACTGAAAGAGGGAGGAAGGGTTCTTATGTTTTATCCAAGAGCCGCTATTATGTCCACGACTTGTGATGCTTCTACTACTTCATTTAGAATCTCTTCAAAATTGGAAATCACAGATATTGACGTAAGGCTGGTGGACGCATCGTTGTACTTATTGTCATTTTTTTTTTCACCTTACTCATTTCTAAATTCTAATGCAAAAATCCACGATTATATTGTGAGGGGAAATGCCAGATCACACTACTTGTTTCTGATATTCTTAATTTATCTTTTCCCGGATTTATTTGTTGAAATATTTTTAGTTGAATCTGACCCTGCGCAAAATTCTGGATCTTTGCTTTTAGTTTAAATAACGAAACTTATTACCTATTTGAAAAATAACTTACCTCCATTCCTGTTCTTTGAGAAAAGCCAACTTTTATCGAGGTCAATATATGCTTAATTTTTTATTTTTTATTTTATCGACCAATTTTTATATTCATAATTAGATTTACGAATCATTAATTTTTGAAAACGCATATTTATCGCATGCAACAATAGAATAAAAACAATGGGAAAACTCCGTCACTGACGAAATATCAGTTTTGAGGGCAACAATTGAATACAGACTGAGAGAAATGAAATAACAAAACTTATAGGAAATTATTATTATTATCATTATTATTTGCAATCTCAAACCAGTTATTATAATTATTATTATTATTATTATTATTATTATTATTATTATTATTATTATTATTATTATTATTATTTGCAATCTCACACCAGTTGCCTGGTGGTAACCGCTGGAGTTTGAGTGACAGCAAGTCTCCTCAAGTCTCCAGCCCTTCTCTCTTAGTTCTTATAGGCCACAGTAATATTGCGGTTTACAGTTTCACACCGGTTACCCAGTGATCATTGCTGAAGGCTGAGTGACAATAAGTCTCCTCAGGTCTTCAGCCAACATCTCTTCTCTCCTTTGCCTATCATGCCAGTGCTGTGGTTCACATTCCCGCTTTCATTTCCCATCTTTTGTTAGGTCACTGTTAACAATTAGTGTTGCAGTCTTTATATTTCTAGCACTTTCCTCAGTATCCGCGCAGTTCCTAGCAGTGCTGTGGTCTGTACAGTCTCTCTCTATCTATGAATACAAATATCTCTCTCTCTCTATATATATATATATATATATATGATTATTACCTTATGGTCTGAAATGTTGCATTTTTTCCTTTCTGGATCCACTACGTGCTACTGATGGACATTTATGGTTTCAAGCTCAAATCCAGATAAAAGAACCACGCCCGTGTTCGCACACATTAACTTGTACGTACACCAATACGTGTAAATATGTTTGAGTGTGTGTGTGTGTGTTTTGTGTGTGTGTGTGTGTGTGTGTGTGCATTTGCGAATTTTTATGTGTTCGTATGTGTATATGAGTATTCCTCCCAAACTCTGCATACTTGGGACACTATCTTTGTTCATGAAAAAATTATTTCAGTTGCACCCATCATTTTTAGTATCGTCAGGGTCATTTCATATCGATTCAATTTTCTGATTTTGATGTGGTCATATTAATAATCGGTGTTCAAGATGCCTACTGACCTCAAACTTTTCTCCCAGCGTATCCTCTTCGTCCTGTCCGGTAGTGTTGGTGTACCTCTTGTGAAGAATACTGTGTAAAATGTATTGACAGTGGCGGCCCTTTGTTCGGTGTCACTTACAGAGCTTGTTCCCTTTCCAGGATATCTAGAATTTTGGTAATGTTTTTGAGCTAATACTATTCATTATTTATCATCATTCTCCCATATCATTGAATGCAATGACATAAGCCTAATTATTAATAATTATTAATAACTATTCTATTCATCTTTAAATTTCAATTTTTCAATTCTGATTGCGAAATATGAAGAAAATAAGTACAGGCACTATGGAAATATTTTTATACATCTATCTTTAAAAAAACAACAACTATACATCAAAACTAGAAAACACTCAGAGAGCATATACCTCAGCAAACATCATTGTCAGGGGAAATAATTCAGCATGGATCCGCCCTCAGATTTAATCTCTTCGCCCGTAGCTGATTGCCCACTCTTCCAAAAATATAATTGAAATTCATTGAGACCTTTCGTAGGTATCCCGTGGACAGACATGGAATTTTGACAATAAGTGTTAAAGACTTATAACTATGACATGGGGAGATAATTGTGCATGGATCCACCCCCAAATTTATTCACGTCTTCAGTATTCTTCATTGTAATTCATCGAGAACTCTTGGGGATATCGTGTGTACAGTCATGGATCTTTGGTGATAATATGTGGTGTAGACATATAAATGCCACGTACAGGCGGTAACTGTGCATGGATCCGCTCCAAAATCCAATCACTTCTTCATCGAGTCCTTTCGGAAATATCGTGTGGATTGAGAATTACCAAGAAACTTCATGTTTTTAGGTAGCTATCATTGTATCACCCCTCTAATGGTGTCACCCGGGTCACCACCATTCTCGTCGATCCGCCCCTGAGTATCAATACCATCGAACAAGCAAAAGACATGTAACATTGTTAGTAATTTGATTTGACGTTACATTTTTAACGAGATGAATGGGTTCGGCGCTTCCCAACCAGTAACTCAATTTTAGCCACAATTTCAGAGAAAAACACTCCCATCCGCATATAATTCCCCATAGACGGTCTTGCACGAAATTTATTTTTTTGGTTATACATAGTACTAAAAACTTATACACAACATGTGGATGGGAACAGCGAATGGTTTCCCACATTTTTTAGACATCGATGGATAAGATTTCACCATGAAATACCAGAATTTTCTCAAGGAAGAGGTTCCAAAAAGATCTTTAGCCGTAGAGCCGTTCATAAATTCCACTTATTCATCTTACAAATTGTTTGGAACTGGTCTGAGATCAATTCTAAAGTGATTCTAGGTGAATTTATAATCCAATTCACTAATATCGGGAAAATATGAATCTATCTCATCGGGTAGCGAAACTAAATGAATCTAGGCTATCAAACTGACTCAACTGATGCCCTTTGCTTCCACCAGTGGAGTGATTTCTCTTATATTCTCAAAAATGTCGTCACGACCCACATTCAGTTTTCCGTTTCACAAATCAAGTTCCATCCAGAATGGTTTTAATTTGTCGACAAGGCCCATAATGGTAGCTAGGTTGCCTTGAAATGTCTTACTGAATCGCGAAGAAAATACAATTTCACATAGGCTTGCTTTGCCCTTCATTTGCAGGCTGAAAATTCATCTGCAAATTTGAAATCAACGGCGGAGAGCCAGAAATTGCTGGGAGCTAGATTTCGTCTGGACGGGGGCGGGGGACTGTCAGACCGCGGAAATGCGATGTTTTGAACCCTGTACAAGATATGGTGAATGACTAGATCGGTCATCGTCGCAGTACATAAGTTTAGTCAGAGGTGTTTCCCTGTCGACTGAGTAACGTCACAGGAGAGTGCCTGTTCAATTTGAACTTTTTGATGTACAGGTTTCCCTCGCTACTGCTTTCTATTCATCAACCTTCCTTCTTTTTCATTCTTTCCCACCTCAATGTTACCATCTTTCTTTCCTTATTTTCCCTCTTTTTCTCTTCATCACACGTTCCCTCATCTTATTTTGGTTTCTTCCTCTTTTTACTTTTTCATATTGCTCTTCTATTTTATTTCCTCTTCCTCGTTTCTTTCTTTGTTCTTCTTTTTTCACCTTCATTTCCATCCCATTTCTTCTTCCCCTCTTTCTGTTTTAACTCTTCCCCCTGATTCTCCACCCCCTTGTCGTCTTACTTCAACTCTTCTTTCTTCTCGTCCTCTTCTTCCTCCCCCACCTTTCTTCCTTCTTTGTTTTTTCTCCATTCTTCTTATCTCTATTTACTATCTACCTTCACTTCCTCTTGCTGACTACATTTTCTCAGTCTTCCAGTCTCTTGTTTTTCCCCCACCTTCTTTCATGATTTTTTTTCTTCTTCTTCCTATCCAGTTCGTTCCCCCATTCTTCGCACCACTCTTCTTCTTTTCCTTCTTGCCCTTCTTCTTCTTCTTCTCCCGCCGTTCTCCTTACCCGTTCTTCTTCGAGTCACCTTTCTTCTCGCCTTTCTTCTTTTCCCCACCTTTCTTCTCACCTTTCTTCTTGTCTTTTCTTTCCTCACCGATCTCCTCGCCCTTCTTCTTCGAGTCGCCCTTCTTCATTCAGTCGTTCTTCTTCTGGCCTTTCTCCTTTTCCCCGCCCATCTTCTTCTTCTTCTTCTTCCTCCTCTTCTTCTTCTTCTTCTTCTTCTTCTTCTTCTTCTTCTTCTTCTTCTTCTTCTTCTCAACGTTCTTCTTATCGTCCCTCTTCTTGCCCTCCATCTCGCCCTTCTTCTTCCCACCGATCATCTCACCCTCCTTCTAATCGTCCTTCTTCTCACCCTCCTCCTCACCCTTCTTCTTGCCCTTCTTCTCTCTTTTCAATCAATTCCTTCCGTCTCCATTTCACAACCGTCTAATTCCCGTTTCTTTTTTTTACGTTGAACTTGATCAGTAATCGACTTACAAACAAAACAAAACTCCTTTTCTCTAAACGCTTATTCTCTCACTCTCACTCTTCTTCCTCTCAATGAAGATATTCTTATCATCCCCCACCTGCACCCACTCTAATTCCTTCTTTTTCTTAACCCCTCTTTCTCTCGCTTAGGACGTCCCCCAAGTCACTCCCCCTTGTCGAATGACGACCCCGAATACCACCCTCGACATTACTTAGGAGGCGCTCTGTTGATCCCACGGTGATTCCTCCATTAGTCTCACATTATCAAGACAAGAAGCAACGGGCCGTGATCTTTAATAACATCACATCGAAGCGGCCATGTGCGTCGACCGGTCGCTCTCTCAGTCGGCCATCGCCGGTCGATAATTCTCATCACTAACTCTACTGGCCAATTCAATTTACTCACCCATTGCTTTTCTCTCTGACTACTCAAGCACGTAGAGACAGCCAGGCAAACAATCCGACAAACAGCGAGCCAGTTCGTAACATATACCTTCCAGATCTTTCCTCAACTACTGCCACTTCCACAGCCTCATCTGTGTGTTCTTTTTTTCTTATTCATTCATTTATTTATTTACTTATTTATTACGTGCGTTTCGTTTTTCTGTGGCTGGGAAATACAAATACCCATAGCGCCGGTCCTCTTTTTTGTAGCAACCACCAAACACGAAAATTTCAACTCATTTGCCAGGATGTTTTTTTCTATTATTTTTCAGTTTTATTTATAGATGTTTTTTTTTCTCTCTCTAAATGTTTGCGTATTAAAATCATTTACGTTATTTGTTAGTGTTTTTACATTCCTTGTTTTTTTGGCGTTTCGTTTATCCTTTCCGACTTTTTAGTTATTTTTGGATTATTTTCTTTTCAGCTTCGAGAGTTGCCTTTTTTCTTTATTGATTTTAGAAAGTTGTTTTATTGTTTGGTTTTTATTTGGACGATTCTTGTTGTTTCATTTGTTTTATAACTTTTTGCTTTTTGTTTTTCTGTTTCAATTCTTTCTTTCATTTGTTGTTTTTTCTTCTTTCCTTCTTTTTGAGTTTTACTTCTTTTTTTTTTTTTGTTCCTTTCTTCCAGAGTTTTTAATTCTTTGTACTTTTTGAATTACTTTTTTGTTTGTTTTATCGCTTTTGTTGTATTTTTTGTCAGTTTTCTTTTTCTTTTCAGTTCCTGGTCAACGTTTTTACTTGCTTCTTTCTTTCTTTCTTTCTTTCTTTGTATATTTACTTCACAATTATTTTTCTCTTTATTGTTGCCACAATGTTTTTGCTTTTTCTTTCTCGATACCGTCCACTTTTTTCTTTCGTGGTATATTTCATTTTTTTTTCGCGATATATTCCTCTCCTTTTTCTTTCTTTCTTTCTTTCTTTCTTTCTTTCTTTCTTTCTTTCTTTCTACCACAATGTATTTGCGTCTTTTTTATTCGATATGCTTGGCTTTTTCTTTCAGGCTATTTGTCTTTCTTTCTTTCTCTTAAAATTTTTGTCCCATTTTTTTTTTTTTGTCAGTTGTTTTTTTTTTTCCCCTGCTACTTATGGTTCATTTTTTTTTGTTTTCTTCCCACCGGACATCCCCCAACCTTTTTCTTTTTTTTCACTGATTGATGTACCATCCTTCATTCTTTTTGGTTAGGAATTTCATTTGTTCTTATTTTCCATTGCCTTTTTGCCCAGTTATGTTCTTTTGGGTTTTTTTTTTACTTTTTATGTTCGTGTGTTTAGCGATGGTTGATACTTTTTTGGCTTCACAGTTGAAGGAATATTATTGCGTTTTGGTTATTGATATGAATGAGGAAGAAAACAAAGATGACAGGTTGAAGGGAGATGAGGGAATCAAATCTGATGCCCGACTCTCCCTCACCATCACCATCACCACCACCATCACCACCACCAAGAAGAGCATTTAAAGCGCCTGCCTCCATGTTCCTTCGCCCTTTGGTATCGTGTCTGTAGAAACAAAGATGTACGCATGCGCACACATATTCTTACATAGACACACTCAGAGGAGCCACATTGCTCAATATCGGTTGAAAATAAAGAAAGTTTTAATATACGTATGTGTGTGTACAAAATGCTTCAAAACATATATATACATATATATATATATATAGATCGATACATATAAATAAAACAGATCAATAGATAGATATGAATAAACTCAGATTTCTCGTTATCACGATAAATATTGCGATGGATAAGTATATATATATATATATATATATATATATATATATATATATATATATATATATATATATATATAGCTCAATACATATCAATAAAACATAGATAAATAGATATGAACAGACTCAGATTTCTCGTTATCAAGATAAGTATCGCAATGGATCAGTAGATATATATTACAGTATATATATATATATATATATATATATATATAAAGTGAGGTTTCTGCTAGTCTTGAAAGTCAGCATATACACTGGAAATTTCAGATAATAATCCAGCTAATAACTGTAAGGCTACAAACCTATTGATCCAATCCCGCGTGTAAAAGCTATGAAATCGATGGACTGAGGTTGATAGACTGATATAGATATAGAGTGAGGAGACATATACGCACACAGATGTGTTTCATATATATATATATATATATATATATATATATATATATATATATATATATATAAGAGATAGAGAGATGCAGACGCTCTTGGCTATGGTGGAGGAATTGATAGATAAACAGATTGATAAGAGAGTACGTATACAGTAACAACTGGCGTTATTTTGTTGAATCGTTTCCAAGAAAGCCCCGAAAATTTTTTCCTAATGCGGGTAACCCAGCGCTTTCTCTCGTTTGTTCTTTTCAAACTACGATCCAACCAAAGCCATATTTCCAGACCCACATTCCCACCCCATCCCGTTGAACACTGGGCGGTTTGCCTGTAGGGGTGGGGATGGGTGTTTTCAATCGATTACCCACTTCTCTGAGCTTTGATCACTAAAGACCAATATTGTAGCTAATTGGCTACTTTCAACTTCAGATTGCGAATCTACTCAGCTAGTGTATTCGTCTCTGTTTGCTCATATATTATTAGTATTTGTTATCAGAATCGGTAAAACAAGTTCGGATTCGGTTGAGGTTGCTTATTCTCGCTTAATACTACTAACCTTGTGAAAGGCATGAATTCACATCCTTGCACCCTGTTCCATCGGCAGATATACACATTAACAAAAAAAAAAAGAGAAAAGTTCTCTTATCCATTTCTTACTTGACATGGAGTTGATGATTCATTTATAAAAATGTTTATTTGTATAAATACACTCTGTGTGCATATATGTTTAACAATCCTGGATATGTTGATAACTTCTTTTTGTGAAATGCTTTTTCGACCTTTTGGGGCTCTCACTTGATAGAGATTTATCAATAACATCCAGATTCTACCGAATGTTTCTAGATATGTTTTTTCATTCTATTTTACAAGTTTCCCTGTGAAAACCCCCACTCATGTCATAAACAAAATTCGTTCTGACCATATTTCTTCTTCGATGGAATGTTTTTTCGTGACATCAGATTTTGACGCAACGAATGTTCAATTATTGACTGTGCTGGCAAGTTTTGATGATTTTTATAGTTAGCGAGAAGGTATGAATTTAGGTTCTGTTACGCAATAACCAGATCATTTCCCCTTGGACAGCTTGACAGTATGCCTGCTGAAACGATGTTGACTGGTTCGAGCCGTTTTGGAGTGTTACTCCTGTTTAGCCAGCTATGTTATGGAATGCAAAAATGTTATCTTCAGCTGCCATCACCCAACGCCTGTAAAAATCTGGGAAAATTCCTAATAATATCAATATATTTACTTTGCAAGAAAGGTTGTTCTTAAAGGTCAGTTGAATATCATAATACAGACACGAGGTTAGGGAAAATAACAGTTGAACGAAAAACAAGTTTGCGTAAAAGCTGATGATGTAATGTGAAAGAATTCGATCACCTTGATACCAGTCGAGTATGAGGAAGCCATGATTGTAGCAAAGCGAAACAGTCGATTGGCCAAGTGCAAGCTCTGTCAGAATCTGCTGATCTATTCGAGGACATCGATGTCAGCAAGATCGTCACGGGCGTAAATTGTTTCTCTTTGATGTGCACACGTGGATAATTGTTGCATTCAACCGAAAGTACGAAGACGAGATGCTCTTTTAGTAAAGTGATAAATTGATCCCCGACTTTCTGTCGCTAACATTTTGCACGTAGGAATTAGCCCGACTTTTACTCTCTTCTCTTAACACACACATACGCATTCGCTCACGCACGCACACGTACACATGTACGTTGTTACGGGCAAAGATTTGTAAAAAGACAGGTAGACTAATAAAATATCTACGTATAAGCTTTTTGTGCAACCCGTGATATCAGGGGTAGGATTTTTTAAACGAATACGTCAAAATTTTAATTCATTTTAATCATTCCGTATATCGTTACACGGCGAATTCTAGCGGTAGTGAAGGAGGAATGAAACAATAATCAGCGTCTTATTTTAATGCCAACTGCATTTGGACCTCTGATATGCGAGGGAAATAATTCGGTTTTTCTAATCGCTGCCCACTGACTTTACCACTACGCCGCCTTTCTCTCACTTCACTTTAGCTGTTTTAAAGAATATTCCTGTCAGAAGAGGGAGACAATGATAAAACACTGAATACTACAAATTTTGACTTGAACTTTGATTTACCACATTTTAGTACTAAATCTCTACGTTGTGTATTGACAGTCAGAAAGTAAGATATTGCCAGTGGCCAGGAACGAATCACAAAATAAGGCTATTATATGTAAATGTAAATGTATTGCTAATGATTTTTCTATGGAAAGAATTATTGCGAATAATCTTACCGTATACATGCATTAAACATAAAGAAGGAATGGATTGGCAGTTGTCAGGAGTTGATATTGGCTTTGCTCGCAGAATAGAGCTACAATGTGTATTACATGCATAATATATAGTTTCTGACCACACAATATAGACATGAATTGATCGAGACTCTCACCAAGATAAATAGATAAATACATAGATTGATAGAGAGAGAGGGAAAGGCGGGGAAAGATATTGAAAGTAAGCTAGAGATGAATGGAGACGGCACCAGAGAAAGATATTAATAAAGTAAGATCAATCAATAGATAGATAGTAAAAATGAGTTTCGTTTCGTGCAGATTGGGAGAGGAAAGAAAGCCCAATCCGTGATTTGCAAGAGCTGTACTTTTTTTTTCTTTTCCCCGATACTACATATTCGGGCATTTTATGTTCTTTTAGATCTGGGATCTCATCCAAGTCAATAAATATACCGTTGTAATAAATGATTTTTTTCTGTAGTCTGAAACTTCGCATTGAAACGATTGTTCCATTTAATCCCAACATTTTCTCTTCAGTTTCAATTTCAATTTATATTTTTATCTCTTCTCACCCTGCTCAAAAACATGAAATTTATTGCCATTTTTTTTTTTGCCCACTCATGACAACAAGTATTTACTTAAGTAATCTTTCCCATCTACAGTCTTGACTAGAAGCCAAGAAAATATTTCCGCTATAAGAAATAAATCATAGAAAGACATTTTTGTCATATACTTGAAAAAAAAGAATCACTTGATACAATAATTTGATTGATTTACGCTGATTTTCATAAACAACAATGTGAAATGGCCAAACAAACGGGTACGTGTTTTTGAATAGCCTTTTACAGCGCAATGGTCTGCTAACGATTATCCCTGGAGGCATCACATCTGTGGTCTTGTGCCCGACTAAACCAAGCTTTTTAAATATAAAAGGAGGTTACTTACTATAAGCCCAACTGACAAACTAATATCCTGGTATAGAGAGTTCGATCTTCGCTGGAGAAGCCTATAGAAATATTAGTCAGAAGTAATAATCATAAGTAATAATTAACAACACTTCATCTGAGAAATTTCAAAGACTATTCTATCTTATACTGCTTGTGTAAAAGAACTAAACAACATGGCGGTGTAGAAGAGATCGTAAAAGAAAAGAATATAGGTATACGGTTTATTTGAGCGTCATCTGCTGATGAAGTCTTTATGGCCTAATCGTTTAGGCGATGTCACGGTAAGACAGGTTCCTAAAGATAAGGCATTACATTTCAAATCTCACTGAAAACTTATTCTTTATTTTTAATCTACGTTGCTCACTCGACGGTCGTTGAATAACTGGGGAGTTGTAATAAAAAGCAAGAGAATTAAAATGCTAATCAATGATTCTATTATACTAGTAACGTACTTATATACTGAATATGATTATAATAAGTATACCGCAAGAATTAGTAAAGAATACTGCTTATGGTTGGTTCGGAGTAATCTTAGTGTTGGGATTATAAGCAATCAAAATAAGATGAAATGATTACAAGTCAAAAAACTAATATCACTAGTAAAAAAAACTTTCAGATTAAAATAACAGACTCAAAAGGAGCTTGACGGTCGTCACCTTTGAAATAGTAACTCGAATCGTCACTGTGATGCCAGATATCCTTGGGCTCCGCATTCCCGTGTTTCGAAATATTTAATCTATGGCATCCCCTTTTATTCCTAACTACAAGTGCTAACGATGTACGCAATTTCCTTTCTCTATTTCGTAAGGCCGGGTGACGTATTCGACCCCACAACGTCTTATTACCTGCTTATTCTGACTGAATGATAGACTAATTTCATTACTGAGAGAACCTATGGATCAATATACCATATTTGCCGGCGTTGAGGACGCTCTGGACTCGAGGACACGCCCCAATTTTAACTAGCAAAATTTTGAGAAAAAAATTATATACATAGTAAGAAAAGTAACCTTAGGCATGTAGGACGTAGGGTTAAGTTCCGAGACTTATTTTGAAGGGAAATAGCATCTTCGACACCGAGATATACGGCAATCTCTCTCTAGCTCTCTGTCCCTCTTTCTCCCTCCAAGTCCTTCATCCCAGAGATGACATCAACGTACTATACGTAAAATGTTAGAGAAGATAAAGAGGACTCAACAGTATTAAATATTATGCATAAATTCGTAATTTACGCCCCAGAGAGAAGAGCAAAAACATGACGACAGTCCGTGGGAATAAATCACATCATAAAAGGACAACAGTGAAGAACACAATAAGAACCAAAAAATGGAAAAACAACACTTCATGCAGATTAAAATAAAAACAAGATAAAAGATATCGCAGATGAAAAAATGATGGACATTATTACATAAGGCACACTCGAAACGAGAACCGGAATCTGTTATCTTTGCAGCCTTGTGAAAATGCATCAGGGTCAATTTTGATTAGCATAGTACCCATATGAAAAATGACGGGATTATTCACGTGAGAAACAGTACTTCTGCGAAGGATCCAAATTTTTATGCACTCTGATTAGGATCAAAATGTCGCTTCCCTGGACTTCTACCTAGGATCAGACTGTATTGGAAAGTGTTATACAAACGTATACACATATATATATGTTCGTATCGTGGATGTCAATATATATATATATATATATATATATATATATATATATATATATATATATATATATATATATATATATATATATATATATATATATATATATAGTGTGTGTGTGCGCATTTATCCCATACAAGCAATTGACACTTCTATGGAATGTCAAGATTCGGATAACCCCAAACGGCTAAATGTGTATGAAAAAAGAAGTTCCATAAGTACTTATATGTACTTTCAATTAATTAGAACTTTGATTCTTCCGAAAATGAATCAATTTTGAGGAAAATCAATTCAAGGTATCAGGATGTAGATTCTGTTTACAATTTAACTATAATGCTAAACTGAACCCTTACTTTGTGTCAGTCACCCGAAACTGAAGATGTGTAGTATTGAGTTACTTTTGTAATTACCATTATGGAGTCTACTCCTTGCGAAAGTTGTTATTTAAGCTTCTTTTTTCATTTAACTTGATGTTCTACTGAATTCTTGCTTTCATGCCGCATTCAGTGATTCCAGATGTTTAAGTGTATTTTGTCCCAACCGTGTGTAAAGTATAACGTTTCATCAACGACAAACATTCATTGTCGTAGATAATCCAAAGATTCAAAATCTGAGTAATTCACGTGCTCTTTAGGGTTGGGGGTTAGGATTAGGGTTTAGAAGTGGCATTAGAGTTAGGGGTTTCAATCAATCTTTTTATTTCCTTTTCTCATTTTTTTTCTTTTCCGTCTCTCTTTTTCCTTCCTTTTCCTTTTCCTCTTTCATTCTTTTAGTCTCGTTCTTCATGCTCTCCTTCAGTTTTATTCTTTACTTCTATTTTTCTTTTCTTCTTTCTCTTTTTTCTTTTCTTCTTCCTTCCTTTTTTCTCTTTCCCCATTCTTTCATTCCGTCTTTTGCTTTCTGTCTCCCTTCTCACCTGCCTACGTTCTTTTTCTTTAATTCTCTTGTCTTTTTTTTTATTCCTCCTTTTTCTTTTCCTCCTTCTTTCTTTTGATCTTTTATCTCCGTTCTCTTCTTCCTCCTTCTTTACTTTTTCTTTCTTTTGATCTTCTATCCTTCTCTTCCCTCTTCTCTTCCTCCACTTCTCGCCTTCACTTATCTTTTTTCCTCTTCTCTCATTCATTCAACTTTTTTCCTCTTTCTCTTCTCCTTTTTATCATTTTCTTTCGCGTTCTCCTTTATCATCCTTTTTTTCTTTCCTTTTTTTTCTATCTTTTCTCTCTGTCCCCCTTTCTTTCTTCTCTCTCCATATTCTCCATCCTTTTTTTCTTTTTCTCTCTCTCTTTTCCCTCTTCCTTTTCTGTCTTCCTCTCTGCTATTCAACTCTCAATATTCTTCTTCTTCTTCTTGTATACGTCCCCCTCCCCCTCTTTTCTTCCCCCCATCCCCTCCCACCCCATATCTCTGTTACACCACGTCTTTTGACTCCTCGCTCATACCTCAGCCTCTTTTCAGCAAATGCATCGACAGATGGCTAATAAATATTCATGACGTCAGCCCTTTTTTTTTGAGCTGACTGCAGTGTTTAATGTTTTAAAAAGCTAAACGAGTCACGGGAATGGGTGAGGGAATGTAGGAAGATTGGAAAGAAGCAGATGAGCCAAGATTCGGCTCCCCAGTAGTAAAAAGATGGCTGCATCTTTAAACGACGTCTTTATAGCGCTGACTTGAGATTATACAACATTATAGGCAAAAAATCATGTCTTTTGATCGGTTGGTGGGGTACGGTCTGTGGCTCAAAACCTAAAAGCATCTACCGCTTTACAAGTAATCTATAATAAGTCAGTTTTCTTTCTGGGGCTTCTTCGTTATAATTGCCAGAGGAGGAAGTAATATAGACTAACCGAATCCTCATGATCGACTGAACTGAGACATGGGAAATTTTAATGCTTTGCTCTTATTTTGGTCACTTGATTAAGTCAACCTTTCGGCTAGTAATTTACGTCTTGAGACTTTGCTACTCGGTTGCATATCTCCTAACCAGTGTGTTTGCATTTATTTTGATTTCTCTAGAACATGTATTTGAATTGTCTTGAATTATCAATTATTCCACACATTTTACACGCGTTATCATCAGGGGTTGTTGATTTTTATTATGACAGTTCCTATCGAAAAATCCCTTTGGTACGAATGTGTACGAAAACAATGATGATTTTGAGAAAAGCAAACAAACAATTCAATAGTTTGTACTTCTTCTTCTTCTTCTTCTTCTTCTTCTTCTTCTTCTTCTTCTTCTTCTTCTTCTTCTTCTTCTTCTTCTTCTTCTTCTTCTTCTTCTTCTTCTTCTTCTTCTTCTTCTTCTTCTTCTTCACCATCATCATCATTTATAAAGAAAGGTCTTTTGAATTATCATGTGGTGCTCGAGGTCTGTTTCCTATGACAATGATGAAATCATCAGTTTATATCATTATGGCGCAGTATGTCCAAATATAGTGGAAGCTGCTTGAGGCAGGGTCTTTTCGATGACAATAACCGGCTGATAACATTGAGTAAAATACATAAATATGAGCCATCTAAAGTCATTGTTATAAACAACTTAAAATTTGAAAAAAAAACAATATGAAATTTATTGGTCTCTTTTATGAATCTTCAGTTCATTTTAGATAAAATATTTGAGACCGTCTGATTTTGATAGTAATAACCGTTTGAGAAGATTTTCCACGATTATAATACACGACTTGGTCTATATTGCGATTATGTTCTCTCGTTCATTCTATTATTTTTTCCAAGCCTTTTGCATTGGAGATGCACTTTTCTACCTTATTTTTTTTTTGCGACGCATCTCTTAAATTTTATTAGCCTGGCCAAATATAATCCCAACATTTCAACTTCCACAGGAAAGAAAAAAACTTTTAAAAGATGTACGGAATTAAACTAAGTTTTGCGACACACCAATGTATCATTCTCTTACTCTTAATGACTTATGAATTCATTATTTACATCTTGATTCTTGAACTTTTGATACCTCGATATCATTGATACCGAATTCTTCCAGCGATTTGTTCGAAATAGATTTAATTCCCAACACAGTTTAACAAGCTAAAGATAAAATTTACCGTTTCCCATGATACAAATCGCTTGACTTTCCCTCTGTCTTAACGATGTTATTTGGGGAGATAGCCTAAAAAGTTTTATCGTTAGATAGCATCAGGATCGTATAGTTTCATTCAAAAAGATCGCTTTTGATTGTATAGTGACGATATTACTTCAATTTTAGCGTATTTTTGTTTCTTGGTTCTTACTTTGAGGATGAGAGGAAATAAACAACGTTTTCGGCAAATTATCCTTTTTATTTTAAGAATGGTAAAAATGCAACTCAAATGCAATAAAAAGATTTGTGCATTTTATGGAGAAAGTGCTGTGAAGAAGAGAATGTGTTAAAAGTTTTGTGGAATTTCGTGCCAGAGATTTTTAATTGAACGATGCTCCAGAGCCGTATATGCCAGTTGAGGTTGATAAGGATCAAATGAAGACATTAGTTGGGAATTATCAATATTATACGACGCGAGAGATAGCCAACATATCTGAAATATCCAAATCAATAGTTGGAAATCAACTGTACCAGCTATACCAGCTTTTTAGTGGCTTTGATGTGTGAAATCCACATAAAATTAAGTGAGAACTACTGGACTGTATTGAAAAGCTCCGATTTTTAAACAAATTGTACGTAGCCACCACCACCACCACCACCATCATCATCATCATCATCATTCTTTTGACCTCTGTCGTTGGACATAGACCTTCCCCAGGATTCAATACATCTTTCTATCGTGGGCGTCGCGGAGTCAATAATTTCTGAATTTGTCTATTTTGTCTCTCCATCTAGTATTCTGCCGGCCTTGGTTATACATGTGATCTCCAGGGAACCATGTTGTCATGATGCCCATTGGTTGTTTGCCATTCTTGTAACATGACCAGCCCATTACCATTTGAGTTTACTAATGAATTTTATGATGTCTCGGACTCCTGTTTTCTCCCTGATATATTTTGCTGTCTTGTGATCTCTCCATGTGAGGTTGAGCATAATTCTTTCATGTGCACGTTGCATGGTTCTTAGTTTGCGAGTCAGTCTCTTGGTTAGGTTTTATGTTTCAGCTCCATAGGTGACCATCGGGAGGATGCATTGGTTGCATACCCTTCTTTTTAGGATTTATGGGATCTTGTTTTTGAAGGTTGAGCTTGCTCTGCCAAAGGCATGACCTATGTTTTGCTGTCGTTCATGTGTCGGCCAACTTTCTTGCTTTCTTCATTTAGTTCATTAAGCATTAGTTGGAGGCCGGGTAGATTTTCTGCGAAAAGGGTGATGTCATCAACAAATCTGGGATTGTTCAAATATTCCCCATCTATTTTAATTCCTTTATTCTTGGTTTCTGAAGATCATCTTGAGACAGGCTGTGGAGAGTTTGGGTGAGCTGGTATCACCTTGTCTTACCCCTTTTTGGAGCTGAAAGGGCTTAAAGTCTTTATCTAGCCTAGTAAAGGAGCTGTTATGTCTGTATATATGTTGCAGTACTCTGTAAGTAATTGTGACGGTCGATGAAAAGTAAATACTTTACAACGAGGTAGAACGCAGAAGATCGCACGGCAAGAGAAACGAAGCACCACTAACAGTACCAAAGAAGGTGATGTTGTGTATACGGTTGAACTGGAACGGGATCCTCTACTAAGAGCTTCCGGAAGGAGCAAATGATTGATTCAAACAAGTACTGCTTCCAGTTGGACCAATTGAAGGCGAAAAGCGTCAGGGAGTGGTTAAAAGAAAAGGTGCAGTATTCCATTAGCACAACGCTAGAGCTTATGTATCTTTGGTGACCAGGCAAGATTGTTTCAGATTGGCTGAGAAGTTTTTAACTCAACCACCGTATTCATAAGATATTTTGCGCAGAAAGATAAAAACAAACAAACAACAAAAAAAACAACAAAAACAACAACAAACAACAAACAAACATTATGTGGGGATGGTATTACGAAGTTGTCTGAAAGATGTCAGACGATAGCAGAACAAAACGTTGAATACCTTGTTCAATAATGTTAATGTCGTGAATAAAAAGATTACTGTTATTTTGACTTTATATACCGAACAAAGTTTCTGTCCATCCAAAATGTCAAATATCTTTACCCTCGAAAGTCCTATTAATTGTTGATTTGTGAAAAGGAATGAAAGGTTGCTTAAATTGGTTGCACTTCTGTTATTCAAGAAATCTAAGCTCAAAACACGATTGTTGGCCAACGAGAAAAGCAATGTGTTGTATCTGTTATCGGTACGCAAAACGAACTCGACAAAACGGGTTTGGATTTTGGTTTAGGTTGTTTATTGTTACTTTGTGGTAATCCTCTTCTCCCTGCACTGCTACCACGCCCAATACCTGTCTCGTCTCTGGCAAGTCACAATTGTCGACAAAAAGTAGAATGAGTGAGTGAGCATGTGGCCAAACCATTCTTCCATTACTGCCTCACATGTCCTGGAAGTAGCAACAAAATTTGATCAAGTCCAATTATTTACTCTCCGTTTAGACAGATCTATCTATATTGCAAATAATAATAATAATAATAATAATAATAATAATAATAATAATAATAATGAGACTGATAAAGATTGGATTCTTACGACACAAAACTAATCGGGGAAATTGAGAATTTGAAGATTGTGCTGCGCCAGTCTCGAAAGTGGAGCTTTTTTAAAAATCCTGTTTTCAAAATCAGCATTCGGAAATCATGGCTTTTGCCTGGGCTGGAATATCGGCTTTTCGTCCAAGTTTGAAGCACACAACTAACTATATTAGCCGACACTCATTGACTTCTGATCGATTTCAGTTTTAATGATAACTAAGTACTTACTTGGCTTAGTCAGGGTCACAACAGTGGGGCACCCAGTGAGGTACGGAATCACTTAATTGAAGATGGTCTGCGAGACCAGATCGTTGTACACGACGGGAGACCTTATTTACTATTATAAACCTTAATATTTAGCTTTGGGCAACTCACAGAAAACGAATCGTTTATTATATAAATCCATTCGGCTATTATGAACACTATCTCTCTTGTTGTGCAACTGCTGGTTGGCACATTAAATGAGGTGCATTTCAAGTTCTCCCTTGCTCGAAAATAAATAATAAAACATCTCAATCAATGACGTTATTATTTTTTTTTTTTTGAAAAGCATTTTAGAAAGCCGTTTTCTTGAGCGGAAAAAATTTCTCTGAATTTTATGAATGAGATTCAAGGATTTTTAAAAATTTTGTTTTATTTCCCTGAAAGTTGACATCTTCCTCCAACATTTCTATTGAAGTGATCTGTTTTTCTTCTTCTCTCTCCCCAAGCCCTTTTATCCCTCCTTTGAAAAAACAACAAAACTCTCACTTCCCAAATATCCAGTGGTTCGTTCCGCCGCCCCCCGTTTTCTTGCCCCGCCTCGCCCTCCACGGTCTTGCTCGTAGACAAACAACTCTCCTCTGAACCTTAACCTCCTCTTTTCCTAACTACTCAGCAGTGGCGGCGGTGACAGCAGCGACGGTTCGGGGATAGAGGAGGGCGCTGCACTTTAGGGAGTAGGTTAATAAGTCTTGTTGATTCCCCTGTGACGCATTTGGTCGCCATTAATATCTGCATAGAAGAGGAGTAGCTTTTATTAGGGCGAATAAATGTTAATTTAAAAATTGCCCCTCCTTCGGCGAAGTGACGGGTTAGGGAAAGGGAGATGTATTGGTGAGTTGCTTATAAAAGAGAATTACTGGAAAGGAGAAGAAAACGTTCGGGGATAGAGATAGAGACAGACTTAGTGACAGAGGATGAGAGAGAGAGAGAGAGAGAGAGAGAGAGAGAGAGAGAGAGAGAGAGAGAGAGAGAGAGAATGAAAGGGTGAAGAGTAGAAAAAAAGAAAGAAAACGGTTGAATGGTGTTCGTTATTAAATTAAACACGGAAAAGAGATGTAGAAGAAGAGGAAAGAAAGGAGGGGAAGAGAGGAAAGGACAGAGAGTCGGGATGGAAGTTGGGTAAGGAAGATGGGGAGGGAAGCTGAAGAAATTAAATCATATAGGAAAAAAGAAAGCAAGAGATTGAAAAGTATGGCGGAACACACACACACACACACATACACACACATACACACACACACACACATATATATATATATATATATATATATATATATATATATATATCAACGAGATTGACAGTATCGTCATCATCATCATCATCCTTTTATGTAGATCTTCCCCTAGATTTGCGAGATCGCAGATCTCTCTATCATGGGCGTCGCAGAACCAATACTTTCTGAACTTGTCTAGTTCGTTTCTACCTCTTGTATTCTGTCGGTCTCGGTTTCGCATATGATCTCTGGGAATCCATTTTGTGAGTCGTGATGTCCATCGGAACGATTAAAATCGAAAACGCAAAATGGAGAAAGTAAATCGTTATATCTTCCTCGGACAACAAATCTCAAGGAAATCCCCAAAAGTAGAAATCAAGCGAAGAATCAAGAACAAGAGAGTCCTATTAATCCTTAGAAATAGAGTATGCCGCCAATGCATCCTCCTGATAGTCACCTGTGGAGCTGAATCATAGAACCTAACCAAGAGACTGATCCTCTAACTGAGAACATGCAACATGCACATTAAAGAATCATGCTCGACATCACATGGAGAGATCATAAGATAGCACAATATATTAGAGAAAAGCGAAGAGTTTTAGACATCAAAGAATCCATTAGAAAACTCAAATAAAAATAGAGAGAAATTATGAAAGAAAATAATACAAATAGAAAGGAATAGACAATACGAAAAATACGAGAAAATAAAGATGCAGGAGGAAGAAAAGTAAACTATAAGATTTAATTAGAGAGGGGTAAACAGAGGGAGAAAAGGAAAGACAAGTGGTAAAGTGTAAGGAGGAAAGAAAGGAGAAGGTGAGGTGGAAGAGAAAGGTGAGGGTAAGTAAATAAGATAAAGGAAAGGAAGAAAGGAAATGACGAAGATGCGAAGAAATAGAGAAAGAAAGAAAGAAAGAAAGAAAGAAAAGAGAAACATAAAATCAGAAAAAAATGAAAGAAATGAAGCATAAGTACTAAGTGATCAAGCAAGGGAAGAAAGTGAAAAAGAAAGAAAGAAAGAAAGAAAGAAAGAAAGAAAGAAATGTCAAAGCTGAGAAAGAAGAAAGGAAGCAAAAAGTACAATAAATTTCTGCAAGGGAAAAAAAGAAAGCAAGAAAGAAAGGAAGGAAGGAAGAAAGAAAGAAATAAAGAAATAGAAAATGTCGAAAAGAAAACATTGTTTTCATACAACGTGTGTAGTCTATTTCTGTTTAGTGGTTGAATCCTTCAAAAGATTAAAGCAAAATCTACCTAAAATCTACAAGCCAAGCCGAGTGACGGTAATGTTTTCAAGCATCTTGAAACAATAAATACAAAAAAAAAATGTTTCATCTTCACTCACAATAAAACATTGGAGATATTCTTCGATTCTCAGCTACGGTGCCAAGTATGACACAGTGTCATATATGAGAAGAGGGAGGAGCTGAGTTTTGCCAATCTTTTTAATGGAGAGGGTCTGCTTGACCACAAATACCAGTTATCGAAGTACTGGCTTTTACCAAGCCTCGGACTCTGGTCGCACGGCGCTTGCTGAAGATTCTTAATGGTCTCAGTAATAACTCACATTTCCTTGTTTTGAATATTCGATAAACTAAGCTTAGTCTGATACAAAATTAAATGGGAAGTAATTGGGACCAGAAGATTGTGTGGCAGTATTTTTTCTTCGAATATGGATCACCTGCCTGGCTACAAAAATAGCACTGTGAGCCTTCGCATTCACAATGACAGAGCTAGTTATTATTCGTGTCTTCTGCAAAGTCTTTTGGCGAAACGCCGCTTCATTCAACTGTCAGCTCCTCTACAGTCCAGATTTAGCTCCCTGTGACTCCTAGCTTTTTCCAAAAGAAATTCCAGATCTCAAGCGAGATTAAGGAGAACGCAACGAGGCAGCTAATGGCGATTCCTATAAAAGAATTTCGCAGGCCGTTTTGAAAAGTAGTAGAGACACTGAGATAAGTGTGTGAGGTTCCCAGAGGAGTACTTTGAATAGAGGTATAAGACACTATTGTCGTATGTAGGTTATTTGTCGTTAATTCCGAGTGATAGATCGGGTTTACGGTCGACTCTGTGACGGATAAACTCGAAAAACGCCTTCCTTTTACGTTACTACAACTACGATTCAAAACTACACACTTTTTAGCTTGGGATCAGCAGCAGCTCATTCAGTTGACGATTTAAATTTTCAAAGGAAAACACTTTAGCTTGAGATCAACAGCAGTTGGTGATTTAGATTATTTAATAAAAGATAGATGAATAAGGATCTAAATTAGAATAAGAGCCAGTCTCGTTTCGCTTGGACCAGCAAGTTATGATATCAAGTGGCTGGATACTTTCTGGACAGATTTCGAATGTGCTGTTGATATTGGCTCTGTGAAATCACCCATCCATCTGGTCAAGAGAGAAAACCAAGTCACGTAGTCAGTCAGGCCTGTGAGTCGACTGGACAACAAGGAGACCTCTTAACTGGAGGCACTTTATTCTTTATCCCATAAGAATAAGATATTGCTAATTAATGGCCAGAATGGAGACCCCTGTCAGAGACTGAACCCTAACCTGTTCATGGCTTCTGGTATTCCTTCGTGGAAAGGTCTGGAGATGAAGACGACTTGAGCGCTGGCTGAAATGCTGAAAGCTAAAACAATTAGTGACATTTCCTAGTCACATGTTTAACTTGCAAAGGATTGGAACTTAGAGTAGAACAGACATTTATTAGTTTGAGTGTGAATAAAATCGACTCAGGAGGCTTTTGTAAGCACATATTTTGAGTATACTGATTTGATATGTGAATGCATGTATGTCCAATCTGTATAAGTTGTTGTCAGTGAGAAGCTGCAAAAATGAGCTAGATAGTGATATATATATATATATATACATATATATATATATATATATATATATATATATATATATGTATATATATATAGATAGATAGATAGATATAGATATATAGATATAGATATATAGATATAGATATAGATAGATATAGAGATAGATAGATAGATAGATAGAGCGAGAGAGAGAGAGGGGGTAGAGAGGAGCATGGGGAGTAGAAGGAAGACTATTTGCAATTTTTTGGAATCATAACATACACACAACAGACACAAAGGCACACATACACACACACACACACACACACACATATATATATATATACACACACACACACACACACACACACATATATATATATATATATATGTGTGTGTGTGTGTGTGTGTGTGTGTATGTGTGTGTGTGTGGTAAATCGATAAGTCCGTAACTTAGAGACGAAAAAGTATTCATTTTACATAACGAACATTTTCCAATAAATCTTTTTCCTTGTCAATGCAATTTATCCTGGGGTGAATATGAAATATTTAAATTTTCATTGTCCAGTTTCAGAACCTCCATCGAGTGATTGTCTTGATTGTGAGCCTTTGATGCAACAATTTCTTTTTCATATTTATCAGTCTGCGCTTATTCATTCATCTCAAACTATTCTCGTGTATCTGGAGACCTGCTTGATGGCTGAGATGTTTCTATATTTGCTGGTAGTCGATGTCCGAGTTCTGGTAAAAGGCCAGAACCTGAATGCTAAATTTCAGGGTAAGCAGACTCTTTTCGCCACGCAGAAAAATGGTCCAACAACGATCTTCCTAGTTTCGTACATTATTACACTTATACAATATCATCTCTGTGGATAATGCCGTTATCCATCCTAATTTCTTTATATTTATTTTTCTACATATCTTTCAATTTATTGATCCGTCTATCTTTGTGCCAAACCCTCCTGCAAAAGCACCAGAATCAATGATTTCGTCGAGTATATGGTTATATTTCAAAGATATGCATAGCAGGTTAACCATCGCGTTTTGAAAGTCTTTAGGGAAACACTTCTCGTCTTTTTATTGAGTAATAGTATTGATGACGAATATTAAATTGACAAATAACAAGGGATTTACGCTCATGCAAACCGAGCTGATAGCCTTGGAACTTCCCAGGGAGTTCTCATCAAAATTGATCCAATAGTAATGATTAAAAAAATCCTTTGAAATTTATTAAATTCTCTTTAATATATGAGAAATAATTTAAAAAATGGGAGAAAAGGAAAGAAAGTGAGAGGGGGGGATAGAAAGAAAGAGAAGAAGACTGGAAGAAAGAAGGGAATAAAGAAAAAGAAAGAAGAAAAGAATGAACAAAGAAAGAAAGAAGAGAAAAAACAAAGAAAGAAGGGAGGAAATAAGTAAATATAGAAAACATGAAACGAAGTTGGAATTAGCTCAGAATTATATGAAACAAACAAGAGCTTGGCATAAAAAGTGAATCAAAGAAACGTAATGTGAATTTTTCTAGAAGCAGAAATATAAAAAACATGGAATCATAGAAACGAACCTTAATCTTTATTCTCCATCAGGGATCAGTGACTAAAGGGGGAAAAAAGAACTTGCAACACAAGATCTTATTCATTTAAATTCAGAGTAAATCTATTATTCAATCGTAAATCTATGAATGTAATTTTATTTAGTGTCATGTTCAAAAAATTGTAAAAAGCCACGACTCGGGATTTGTATGAAGCGCTGGGAGTTCAGTAGTCAAAGTATGTTTCATTTGAGAAGATAATCAGTCTAGAATAGAGCCTTTTGATTGGATGGCTGGAAATTCAATTTTCTTTCGTGTCATCAGATGACAACCGCCCGGGCCACACCTGTCAACCGTTAAATCGAAAGCAAAATAGTTCTTACGAACATTAAAAGACAAAGAAATATAAACAGAAAGGAAGAATCGTTTTTTTCTCTCTCTCTTTATAATTGTGAGTTGTATACTTACATCGGTCAGAAGTTTGATCTCTCTCTCTCTTGATGTGTCTACCCCCTCCTACGCTCCTTAAACCATTCCTCTACTTATCCCTTCTTTTCCCGCCTTATTATTCTTCTTACTCTTATTTTTACTCTCACTTTATTTCCTTTTGTTTCTCTATCTTTCTTCGTTTATAGCTATCTTCGTATGATATTTACTAAGCTTAGCTTATCAAGACACAAGGAGAGAAAGAGGATTATGTTGTGGCAACCTTCCCAAGTGGGGAGTAAATGGCTCCCTCGAAATTCGGCATTTTTAATCCTAGATTTTGAGAATTTTTTTTTACCTGGATTCGAACATTGATCGCTGATGCTGGAGGGAAATACGCAGCTACACGACCCACCCCCAAATCCTCTCTCTAGATTTTATCATCATAGTCACTCTTGCTCTGCGTTTGCCCCCTCCCTCTCTTTCTCTCTCTCTCTCTCACACACACATACACACACTAACCTACGTATGCATGTATTCTTTTAACAGATCTTTATAATTATCAACTATTTTTGATATTTTAAGATTTGATATTCTCTAGAGTCGAAACCACAAATAATATTTTCAACGCTAAAGAAGCAAAATGAAGTAAAACTTGTACATCAATATTAGAGTACGCAAAAGTAACCGAAGATATTTATCTATCATAGTTTGATCATATCTATCAGCCTCTTATATATGTTCATATCACAGTCTGTTCATAATGTATTGATAAATCTGTTCATATTTATGTTTGGATCGACCTGTCCATCACAGCAAATTCTCACTTTCTTATTTTTCTATCTTTGTTCATACATCACTCTGTTCATATCTATTCATCTATCGACCTATCTATTGCAGTGTCTTCATATCTATCTATCTATCTATCTATCTATCTATCTCAGTCTCTTCATATCTATCTATCTATCTATCTATCTATCTATCTATCTATCTATCTATCTATCAATCTATCTATCTCAGTCTCTTCATATCTATCCATCAATCTGTCCGTCAATCTATCTATCTATCTATCTATCTCAGTCTCTTCATATGTCTCTCTCTCTCTCTCTCTCTCTCTCTCTCTCTATCTATCTATCTATCTATCTATGACAATCTGTCAAGATCCGTCTTTCTATCTACCGTAGTTTATTCTTATCTTGCACTGTTCATATCACAAACTATTTATGTCTATCAATCTATGGAAATCACCGTTTTACCAATCTCGTTTTATAATCTTTGAGGGGCGATGCGAAAAAGAACAGACTGATAGACAGACAGACATGCCGAAAGTTAATAGACCCCAGCAATTTCGCTTCAACTTTATTCGAGCATTCACAGTATGAATTGGTGATCCAAAGAAATATTGAAACATGATCTTATTTTATACTTAAATGAATATCCATTAACCATTGCAAGAGCAACAGCTCGTCTTGGTATAGAATTAATGAGTTCTGAAATTGCTGTTTGAGGATTCAGACCATGCTTGGTTTAAGAGATTCGGTAAATCTGAACGTGTTGCTGGCTCTTTAGATTTATTAGACTTCGTTTTTATCTAATAATGCCAACGCCTGTTCAATGGAATTCATGTCAGAAGACTGACTTTATCAGGGAAGTTGTTTGATGTCTGTGAAAATTGAGCAAATCTTCATTCACAAGAAAAATGGTGTTGTGACAAAAAGCTATAAACAAGTTGATGGGGACCATTCTTTTGTTGTTCTTGGGATAATTTGAAATGTTTTCTGCTTCTTTTGAAGATTTTAAACGAGGGTTGCTCTCAACACATATCTTAGGGAGACTATTTACTATGTATATATTGAATGGGACAACACCAAAAAAGGATCATTCAGATTGAAAAAAATCTCGGGCGACTACCAACCCGGACATCTATTTAGGAACGTTAGAACACATATATCTGGCTGCTCACTCAGAACGATAATTTTTCAAATCCCCTACCCCGTCTACCATCTTTCAGAAATGCTAAACGACAATATCTCCCTATATGTACCTATGAAATAGAGCATTAAATCTACCCAGGAGTTTCCATAAATATTAATCTCAGTCCAACCCGCTCAAGATATTCTGGCTTCGCTAGATGCTGAAAGTTTGTTTACCACTGTCCCCGTTGAAAAAAAAACTATTGGCATTATTTGCGTTAATGTATATAAACACCGTCTTCTGCCACCTCCCAGAATTAGATCACTAAACTACTCTCCAAAAACTATTTCTTGCATGCACTACAAAAGTTCCTTTTCATGACCAGAATGGTAATATCTACACACAAGACGACAGTTTCACTATTGGAAGTTTTTTAGGTCCCACATTTGCTGAATATCACAAGTCTCATATTGAGAACGAAATTTTAAAAAATTTTCTCAAGCCCAAATTATGCGTGCGAAATGTTGATCACATTCTTCTCTTGACTAAATGATATCAATAAACCCAAATCGACCTTTCATTCTAATTCTGCTCTCAAGTTTACATATGAACTTAACACAAACAATAAAATCCCTTGATGTTCTTAACGATGCCAATGATAAACCCTTTACCACATATCCTTATAAAAAGCTCACAAGTGAAAACTCTTGTTTTCTCAACTAGAAAAGTAAAAGGCTCAACCGCTATATGATTGCTGTTATTACAAAAGTCATTAATACAGCTCAATTAATTTCGTCCTAGCATACAATGTTCCCAAAAGAGCTTTCTAGCATTAAGCAAATTCTCGTAAACAATGGCCTCCCGATCTATTAAGTCGATAACTGTATTAAATGGTCTTAAAAACTTCTCTAATAATAACGCTTTCAAGCTCTAACGCGATTTGTAATCCAGAGGATTGAAATCTGGACTTCCAGAGACGAATTATCAGAGTTGATGAAATCAGGAACGTTGTCCCTGTGCCAATGTTCAGTCACTCTCACCTGGTGAGCTGGAAGAGTCCTGTTGGGACGTTCAATTCTCTCCGTGGAACATGGTTTCATTGAGACGTTCAACTTTAACGTTCAACTTCAAATCTCGAGAATACCATTGAGGTACACATGAGCAGTTGTTTTGACTCCTTTCTCGCAAAAAATTAAGCCGAGTAACACTTTCCTTACTCAACTTCTTGCCACATCATGAATGAAAGATGGTGGCCTCACTGCACTTTTTGAGTGACTGCGGATACCTCCTTGGACTTATGAGCATTTTGGTGATAGAAACACTTTTCAACTTGGGAAATCTTTACATCAGTGACAAAGATTATTCTGTGATCAATGCCTGCATACTGCTGAACCAGCAACTTTGATCTCTGATTTTCATCAGAGCTGAAGTTATCATGTGTCCAGTTCTACGGTGATTGACACATCGTGCAAGATCACTTTTGATTAGCTGGTATGATCTTGGTGAAATATTCACCCTTTCAGATATGATCTTCTACTTTCTCAAAGGATTTCTCCGGATTCTGTTTGCAAAATCTTTAATGGCTCTAGAGGTCCTTACTGTCCGAGAACGGACTAATCATTTCGTCAGTCTGATGTTCAGTGGATCTCTTTATGGTAGGATACACAAACTTCCTACTGATCCCAAGTAGTTTGAGCAGTTTGAAAATGGCAAAAGGTTCATGACCAGCATTATGAAGACTGATCACTGTGATACCGTTTTATCACCCCTTACCATAGTTAAACACTATATTACACTGAATCATACAACTGAAATTTAAGAAGAGCAGAGAGTTAGCAACGTTTCTATGGACAAAACACCATCAATTGTATGATAGATTTTGGAAAAAAATATATAATATAAAGTTGTAACAGTATTTATGACAGTACTACGTATATATATTTCGTCGTCACATTTTTTTTTATTGTGTAATTTCTATCACGCTAAAGCAAACCGCTATATAAAACCAACGAGCGAAAGATTTGCAGGCGGTTGGCTGGCATAAAATTGAACCCGTTGTACTCAACAAGAAAAAAGAAGTCTGACTAGGCAACTAACTGAGCAAACAGCAGGCGCCTATAATAATAATAATAATAATAATAATAATAATAATAATAATAATAATAATAATAATAATAATGTAGAAGAAAAATGAAACTGATTATAGAAATATCATTTTTGGCGAATGTTTATATTGAAGATATTAGAAATATATTGTTTGTATCAAACCTGCACTTTTCTGCGTTGTTGAACATTCTGAGACTGGGTTTATATAATATTTTCAGTTGGCGCCTAGAATAAGAAAGATAAAACATCAAAAAAAGAAAAAGTTCTGAATTTGTCCCAACTTGAAGCGAATGCCAATCGGAGCCATGATTCTTTTCCGGAAAAAAATATTCTATTTCGAAGTACAGTCGTGAAGAATATTGCAATATTCACTTCGTCGTGTAGAAAGTGGGGATGACTTCTTGAAAGAAATGACTGAGTTTCTCTGAAGAATATAACTGATTATTAAAGCTTCCTTCCCCACCCCGTTACATTTCTTCCTCCTTCCTTTCCCTTTTCTTCTTCTTCTTCTTCTTCTTCTTCTTCTTCTTCTTCTTCTTCTTCTTCTTCTTCATTTCTTTTTACGTACCTTTCACCTTCCTCTACTACCTCTTCTTATTTTTCTTTCCCTCGTTCTTTTCATTTAATTTCTTTCTTTGTTTGTTTCTTTCTTTCTTCGCATCTTCGTTATTTTCTTTCTTTGTCTTACCTACTTACCCTCACCCTCACCCTTCTCTTCCACCTCACCTTCTCCTCTCTTTCCTTCTCACACTTCACCTCTCGCTTTCCTTTACTTTTGTTACAGTCTTCCTTGCTCTTCATTCTCTCTCTATGCGTATATTTTCTTCTTTTTCCGTTCATGTTTTCGTCCCTTTCTCTGATTATTTCCATCTTTCGTTGTTGTTGTTTTTTCTTCAATGATTTTATAAATCTTTTTTTCTTATACATTGAATCTCAACGGCTGCCTCCCCTACCCTGCTAACATCGAAGTGCCACGCCTGTTTTTCTTGCCAATTCCCCGAGCCAACTCAGAAGTATCCACATCGCTTCACAGTGTGGAATGACATAGAATCAGTGTCAGACAAAGTGACACTGTCGCCATGAATCATTGAATGATTTCGCCATGAACTCCAGTCCAATTACCACTTCTTTCTCTCTCTCTCTCTCTCTCTTTCCACAAACTCCAACTCTTTTCCCTTCCTTCCTTCCTTCCTTCCTTCCTTCCTTCCTTCTTTTAAATCCACTCCGAAGAACCAAATCGTTATTCCGTTTTGTAATAAACTGTAATGTATTGATAGTAAACTGTTATTAGACCGCCCACTTCCGCGCGATGGTTGGTATATTCGTCTTGCAGGCCAATTCAACATCGTAGCAAGTTCATTTCAAACTGGGTGCCCAACTATTGTGGCCTTGTGCCAGAACTAGCATAAATGCGAATTGATGACTATAGACCGCTGTGATAAGCCAATGGTGTAAGGATAAAGAAAAGCAAAACAACATAAAAAAATCAGATCAAGGGTAAAACAATGAAGAAACGGAATCAGCAGAAAATAAAGAAAAGCTTACGTTATATTATATAGAAACATTTATTTGAATTGATCTCCCGTCGTTATTCGGTTAATGTATCACTTAGCGTAGTAAAATAAACGTAAACCGAATAAACAATTAAAGAAAACGAGGCTGTTGCAGCGACCAAACCTGCGACCGATACGGGTAGCCGCTTCGACGTAGCGTTATTCTGACCATTGGGCTAAAAAGGCGCCAGTAATGCAAAGGCCCCAATAACTGCTTTCACCCCAAATTCTCATCTCGTTCATTCTCGGTCTATTCGTTTCTCTCAGTTATGTATTAAGAACGGATATATATGATCCGACAGAATGATTACAAATTACTTTATATTATATAGAAACATTGATTTGAGATGATCTCCCGTCGTCCTACGGTTTATGTATCACTTAGCCTAGACAACGTAAATTAACCGTGTAACGACGAGAGATCATTTCAAATAAATGTTTGTGTATAATATAACGCAATTTAAAATCATTCAGTCGGATTATATATATATATATATATATATATATATATATATATATATATATATATATATATATATATATATATATATCTTAATGCATAACTGCCACGTTGAACTAACTAACTAATTCTGGATGGACGTTTTCAGTTGCTTGCAGCTTTAGTTGGACCTAATTGCGTGTAGAACATGTTCGAATCAATTTTTTTGTTTCTCTGGAAAGAACTCACAGTAAAAGACAATTTCTCACCATATACACAGCGTCGTCATTAAGGGATGGAGACCTGCCTTTGCCACGATTGCAATATGTAACACGATTTTTCTTCTATGGTAGTCATTGTTATCTTATAATTGCTCATGCGTTAAAAGTATAGAAAATGGCTTCTATCCCATTCAAATTTTGTTTTGGGGACCAGAACTGTGATATAAATATGTTATATTTCTTCTTTCTTAACGCGCTTAAAAATGTGCAAATTGTCCAATTGTAAATAAGTTGTTTTCAAATTATCACTGTCGTGGTCCAAAGAGCAAACTTTTAAGGGAACGGTTGATATTTACTTATTCTTTGGCACAGGCAACATAAATAGAATAAGCAATTTTCTTTAATTGTTTATTCTATTTACGCTGTCTAGGCCAAATGGTACAATCACCGTGTAATAACGGGTGATCATTTGGAATAAGAGTTTCTATATAATATAATGCAATTTTTAATCTCTCTCTCTCACACACACATATATATGTATGTGTGTGTGTGTGTGTGTATGTGTGTGATTTACAAATCTACTGACAAATCCATGTTGATAGACAAAGCGAACAGAATGCGTTAAATAGATGACTGATACCTAAGAGAGAGAGAGATAAAGTGAGAGAGAAACAGAGACAGAGACAGAGACAGAGACAGAGAGAGGGGGGCTGTAACAGGGAAAGAGTTGATGGTCATAGATTTGAGTCCTCTTTTCCTGTCCCGACTGGCTTCTGAGCACCACCCACCGCTTTTCACCTAACCTTTCTCATCCATCTGATGTCATTTCGGCATCAGAACTGGCTTCGTTAATTCGTATTTGTTTGGGGCCTCAATCGGAACCATCACGGCCCACGGATCAGTTCCTGTCGCCACAAAAACGGGGGACAGTACAACACACAAAGACTCGAATACACTCACAGAGAGAGAAGGGGAGAGAGAGAGAGAGGGTGGTGATGGTGGGAGAGATAGGGGGAGGGGCAAGAGAAGGAGAAAAAGACTACCCAGCCCTCTTTACCACCCCAGAGAGGTCAGTTGCACGGACGACAGGATTTTATTACTTAATTAAATCAGAGGACGAAATGAGTGTTAGTTGCGCGCAGAATGGAAGGCAGAGTCGGCTAAGAAAGAAAAAAAAGAAAGAAAAAATGAAAGAAAGAAAGAAAGAAAGGAAGAAAGAAATACAGAAAGAAAGTAAAGGGGTGCAGAGTAGAGACAATTATATTAAAAAAAAAGAGGAGGAACAGAAAAAAGGGAGATAGAAAAAAAATAAATTGGAGGGAAAAAAAGGAAAGTTTGATACATGGAAAAAAAACAAAACAAAAAAACATTAGATGAAAATGAAAAATGAAACAAAATGAAAGAAGATAACGAGAGAGAAAAACTAGAAGAATAGCACTTGAAAAAAAGAAGTGTGAATGAGTAGGAAGAGAAAAGAAAGAACGAAAGAAAGAAAGAAAGAAAGAAAGAAAGAAAGAAAGAAAGAAAGAAAGAAAGAAAGAAAGGGGGTATCTACGAAACAAAGCGAACGAAAAAAACTGAAGAAAACGAAGAAAAACGCCAGAAAGAAAGAAAAAAAAGAAAAGAATCAAAGCAGGTAGAAAAAGAAGGAAGAAAGAAGAGGAACAGAAATGATATTAGAAGTTTCGCTAACCCCACTAAGAGCATCCTAAATGGTATGTGGGTGGGAAATAAAAGACTGACGGAGAAGGGGTCGGGGGTATTTTTGCCTTTCCCAGTCCTGCTGTCGGGATTTTTCAACGTTTTGTTTAAATGAGCCAGGGACGCCAGTCATCCTGAAGCAAAACAAAACATTTGTGACTCGGGAAATAAATTTATGAACTGAAGGATAAGCTGGCTGTAAACAATCAGATAATTAGAATCTAAAACAAAACGATTATTATTATTATTATTATTATTATTATTATTATTATTATTATTATTATTATTATTATTATTATTATTATTATTATTATCATTATTATTCACATCTGCATGTTCATACCAAATCCTTGGGGATCGACTATCATCATCATCATCATCATCATCAGTCTTTTATTGTCCTATGTTGGACATGGACCTTCCCCAGGATTCACCACATCTCTCTATCGTGGGTGTTGCGAAGCCAATATTTTCCGAACACGTCCAGTTCGTCTCGCCATCTCATATTCTGCCGGCCTCGGTTTCGCATTTGATATCTGGGGATCCACGTTGTGATTCGTGATGTCCATCGATTGTCTGCCATTCTTGCGAGATGGCCAGCCCATTGCCATTGATCTCCTCAAACCTCATGCACCTTCCTCTATATTCCAACATAGTCAACTATCTCGCCTCAAGTGACTACAGGACGGTTTGAGTGTTCCAGTTATGATGGGAACGACCACGACCCTCAAGTTCAAGGACATATTTCGGTCATAGGGCAAGTATCGGGCGGTATTTTTCTATGTTTTCGTTTTTTTTTACCTCTACCCAATAATCTGCTGACATGGTTTTGTGCGAGATCTGATCGACTTTATTTTCCTTGCCTCCACCCCCCCAAAAAAAATAAAAGAACGTCACCACTACACCAACCCCAACACTAACCCCAACACCACAACCACCGCCACCACCAACAACAATATCCAAAATCCAGCTGCGTATTCAAATCAGATCTAGTGGGTTCCAAGCGCGCCAGTTATTATGATTACTACTCCAACGTTCATATTTGAAAGCTTTTTCACTTCCCAGTCTTGGTATTTATCCAAATTTTCACTTTCTCTTGGCTACACCTAATGGTCCACTGGTATAACTACGTCCACTATGTAGTACCTCTTTTATTAGTTGATGACTATTTGACCTGGAATTCTTGCCTGGATGAGGTGGTCATTGTGGATGTTAAAGGTCCAGAGTATCTCATTTTCATTTTCTAAAACAGCTTCTGATTAGTGCTAACACTCGCTATTTACTTGGCCAAACCAAAGCCGTTTGCACGATTTTCATTCAATAGTCACTGTCTTTACTCTATCGTGTTTTTGTTATACCTTTAACCAAGTTATCTGCATTTACGTATGATATGGTTTACTATCTCCTTTTTCTCCACAAAGGTGGCATTTCCTGTCTTACTGGGTTTTGTCTATTTTTGTTTTAATATAATTTGTATATTCTTGCTTGGTTTGTATTTTCACAATGGAGCCATCTGGTCGTTACAGGGTCATTACCAAGTCCTTGTATAGATTTTGATTTTCATAGCTTCAGTTTTATTTATCATGATATCTATGTGTTAAGAGCATTTATCGTAATTCAGCAATGAATTAGTTATTTCAATTTTATTAATTTGCAGAATCAAGATTGACTGACGAATAAGCTGTGTCCTGCAACAAAATTACTTCATTGTTGAAGAGGTAGTATGCACTGAAAAGGGTGTAATTCATATAAGTTATATACCAGATAAGAGACATTCGCAGACAACGACATACAATAATTCTTACGTACTTGTACCCTTAATAATACATTAAGTGATACCCACATGCGTGCAATCAAAAGTACTTAACTAACCAGCGACACTCACTTCGGAGAAATGGGTAGCAAGCATCGCCTTGGTGGAATGCTATCTTAGCAGATCAATACTAGTATAATGAGCTTTTCACTTGGTTCACCACTACTGCAGCCTTGTGTCAGACTAAGCTTATTATCTACCTGATGAATATTTGCTTAACTTAGCAGTTATAAAAAGCTAGATTAAAATACGGATTAAACCTTTATTCTAAAACCTATTTCATGGTATACTTCTAAAAATTATCATTATTTTTATTATCATTATTACTTTTTTTTTGTTGCAATCTCACAACAGTTGCTTGGTGGTTACCGCTGGAGGTTGAGTGACAGCAAGTCTCCTCAAGTATCCAGTCCTCCTCTCCTCATTCTCATAGACAACAGTAATATTGTGGTTTACAGTTTCACACCAGTTGCCCGGTGGTCATTGCTGAAGGCTGTGACAATAAGTCTCCTCAGGTTTTCAGCCAATTATCATTATTATTATCATTATTATTATTATTATTATTAGTAGTAGTAGTAGTAGTTGTAGTAGTAGTAGTAGTGGTAGTAGTAGTATTATCATACCATTATCAATACTAATCAGCTTTGACTTATGTCTCTGGAGTTACAGCTGCAGATACTGGTGTTGAGATTGTGATATTATATAAATCGTGCCTCAAAGCCGCCGAAGCTACTCACTGAATTTGTCAAGTGGAAAGAAATGAAGCAGTATTTGAGAGTACTGCCCAATGCTGGTTCAAGTACTTCAAGGGTGGTGAGTTGTCCTTTGAAATAAAGCCAATAAGTGAACGGTCATCAGTCGTCGATTATGATGGTATAGAGTCAAGCCTAACTGCTAGCACTCGAAATCTTTCAGAAGATTTAGGATCATCAAGATATACCATATTCAGAGCATTACACGAGCTTCAAAAATACACTGGGACTCCCGAGAGGCTCCCCATGAACATGGGTTGATTAAAAAAAGGAAATGCTTTTCATACACCCCAATAGCTATCTGTCATTGTAAGTTTTGGAAACTTGAGACTTTTGATCGGTTCCAAAGGTATAGATATATCACTGGATCTTACACACAAATAGAAACATTCATGTTCTGAATGAGATAAATATGCCTCTGTTTACGAGGAAGACGGTTTAGAAAATATATTATACTTGACATTTGGTTTTATGCATCAATGCAAGCATCGAGACCTTGTGCACGTTTGTAACCGTGACGGCTAATGTCTTTGGGTATATTACAAATATATGACAGAAAAGGAATAGAGCACTCTGGTGGATGGGGAATATAAGCTAAAATAATAATATATATCGCTTAAATTCAACTTTACTGACCGTCCAGTTCTGTGGAGCAGGAGGTAGGATGCTGGCCTCAGAGTCTGAAGCGAAGGTTTCAAGCGAAGGTACTGAATGGGATAATGGATAGTCTATAGCCGCACTGAAGAGTTGCAATACAACGAAACAGCTATCTGTGGATGACACAATAATTAACACTCCTCAATTCAGGGTTGAGCACTCTTCAAGTGAGGTAACTCGTTCATTGTAAGATTATGCAATGCTCTTCCATAGGAAGAGAGCATTCTGGTGGATGGGGAATACATGCTAAAATAATAATATATATCGCTTAGATTCAACCTTACTGACCGCCCAGTTCCGTGGAGCAGAAGGTAGAATCCTACCTCGTGGTACTGGATGGGATAATGGATAGTCTATAGCCACACTGAAAAGTTGTACTGCAACGAATCAGCTGTCTGTGGATAACACAATAATATATATATATATATATATATATATATATATATATATATATATATATATGAACAATAGGGGACCGGACAAACTCAAAAATATAAATGAGAGAGAGAGAAGCGAATACATATAGTTATGGAAGTTGAAACTAACCCTTAAAATACTTTTGTTGCTATTCAGTATTTTCATTAAAAAAAAATAAAGAAAATGTTGTTATTATTCACGTTCCGAAGATTTCTTCCATTTTGATTTCAGTTGCTTTTCATTGCAACGACTCAAACCTCCTACAGCCATCAACAGTGCAGATCAGAAATAAAGAATGAGCTCTCAGCAAGACTCGAACTTGCACCCCTTCTCGTCTATAACCGGTTCTTTTTCTCCTTCTTAATCTGCACTGTTTCAATCAAAATCAACCTAAAATGGATTCTAGAAATTATGGATTCCACAAATACTTACAGAAACAAACATAGGTCATTTTGAAGCAACTGTCCTTGTCTTCTTGTTCAACACAGAAAAAAGTCATTTTTTTTTTTTTCGAAACGAACGCCACTGGCAATTAAAATGGATTTATCATGGGAAAGCAAAACGAAAAAAAAAAAAAAAAAAGAAAAAAAAGATGATTCATGGCTTGATCTAAAATAGTGTTCAACATATCAACTTGAATGAAATTTACTGGGGAAAAAAGTTATCTGCCCTTGTTGGAACACGAAGGCAATTTCGTATAACAAATTGTTGGAAACTGGACAAGCCGTTCGTTTTGTTGAATGCATCGGAACAAAAAAGCCTTATTTTTTTTTCAGGGCAAAGAAGCTGACCTGTAATTTTGCTGCAAGGCTGTGCCCAGCCTTGAACAGCGGCAATACGAAGCAACAAACGACCATGGAGTTGATATGGGATGTTGTCAAACATGTAGCATAGTCTGCTGGCGTGTTACCTTCAGAAGGTCACTTGTTTATCCACATGTAGCGCTCCATTGGTTTCAACAAGTTGAAGATATCGTTAAATTCTTTGAATAATCCCTCGAATCGTTCTTTTATGATGAAATACACAATTCAAGTGAAAAGAAGCATGAAGAAAGCCGTAGAAAATACTGCAATGGTGGGATGATGAGGCTGTCAAGTTATTGGAGTATTATTTGTGGAGCTATGTCGACACTTTTCATTCTATCCAATTGTCGACTGGAAAAGCTACGTCGATTATTTGACAGAGTTCTCATTGTTCATAACATTTAAGTCTGGTTTCCTAATCTGGATAGGGTGGTTTATCTACATCTCAATATCCCGACTTGATGGTAATCAATAAATCCATTTTTTTTTTGTTGGTATTACTGGAGATCAAGTGGCACCAAAACTCTATATCGATCCTGCACCTTTTGATTCAACTTCACTGTCTTCACTTATTATTGATAGCAGTATTTCTGAATTCTTTAATTTAGCTGTTTATTCGTGAATGGGTAAAGGGGTTCCTATTTGTTGCATTTCTTTCATGGTGTGGGGGGGGTTGATCTCGCAAACAGAGAGGTTCAGTTATCATGAGTACAAATATGATGGCAGTTCGCACGGAAGAAGCACTGAAATTGGTCTTGTCATTATTATTATTATTATTATTATTATTATTATTATTATTATTATTATTATTAGGAATCTCACGCCAGTTGCCTGGCGGTAACCGCTGGAGTTTGAGTGACAGCAAGTCTCCTCAAGTCTCCAGCCCTTCTCTCCTAGTACTCATAGGTCGCAGTAATTCTGCGATTTACAGTTTCACACCGGTTGCCCAGTGGTTATCGCTGAAGGCTGAGTGACAATAAGTCTCCTCAGGTCTTCAGCTAACGTCTCCTCTCTCTTTCACCTATTATGTCAGGGCTAAAATTCGTTGCAGTATTTATATCTCTAGCACCTTCCTCAGTATCCGTGCAGTTCCCAGTAGTGCTGTGGTCTGTACGGTTTCAATCCTTCCCCTAATCCCGATCTCCTCCAGTCTCACCCTCAGCGTTTTGGGGACTGTTCTTAGTGCGCCCACTATGTATTATTATTATTATTATTATTATTATTATTATTATTATTATTATTATGATGATGATGATGATGATGATGATGATGAAGCAATTATCGTAGTCTTTATTATCTTAATCTTATTCTATTTCATTGCGTTGCCACTGATATTACCGTTGGTTTTAGTAATGCTGGTGTAAAACAGGAAAATAACGGAAGCCAAAGATATTCATAAATATTCGTTATTTCTTGTGTATTTGCTTTGAACAGTAAATTAAGCTTGCAATCCTTTTGGGTGTATCAGAGTTAATAAAAGGCGACGCTAAGGAAATTACCACGCATGCGTAGTGGTTTGCGCGGTTCTTTGACAGCTTATTTGCCTGCACGTAAACGAGTGCATGGCTCTGCGCACAAACACATAGCACGAAAGCCCGTAAATGTATTATGAGGCATGTTATGTATTTCTAGATGTTTAACAAAAAACAAAAAACAAAAAAATGCGTTAATGTTAAGATGAGAAAGTGTATTTGCACAGGGACATGCGAATAGATGTGCGTATAACGAGCGAGCACGCAAGTAAGTGTTTATATATGCGCTCCTTTCTCTCCCTTTGCAAATTAACGAGGACGTCCCCTTGAAAATGTCTGTACATGGTCCTCTACTAAGATTGGCTTTTAGCTAGCGTGACACGAGAATGCATATCAGGGGCTTCGAGCAAGGATCGAACTCACTACTTGAGCGAACTGATCATCAAGCCACGATAATTTCGCGACGTGTCTATATAAAAAGTAAAAAGTATCCCCCACCTTTGAAAGTTTGCTTTCCGCCCACCTTTTTCGCTTCTGCGAAAGGCGAAAAGCGATTGTAGCATTCAGCATTTGTTTTACAGCGAAGTGTTGTTGAGGCAGCGTGCAATCCTGTTGAGAAAGGTTCCTTCAACTGCTATAATTAATTTTCCCTGGGCACTGGTTTCCACTTGGAGTTAAAATTAACCCCGTTTGCTTATGCCAGAGCTTTGAAAACTGTGTGTCACCACACTTGAATGTGTCGCTGATGATCTCTAGGTGTGTCGTAAAATTAACAATAATTCTGTATGTCTTTTAAAGATACTTTTCTTGTGTAAATTGAACTACTTTGATGACAGTATAATTGGCTTGGTTGACAAAGATTAAGTAACGTGTTGCAAACAAAAATATTTTCACGAAGTGTGTCGCCAATGCTTTGGAAATGTTTGGAAAGCTCTGGCTTATGCATTGATTTTGTGAACCATTTCGATTATGGCATTTTGAACCTATTATGCTCTCCAACAACAGAGAATCGTCAAAAAAGGTAGATTCGTTGACAAGGATTGAATAAGCTCTTCCAGTTTTGCTTGTACTCACGTTAGCACCATTTATACAAGACAAGATCATAATTCTTGGCCCTGTGGCTCTGTTGGGTACTGGTGTTCCAGATGAGGAGACGGGGAAACGAATTCTAAGTGACCTGTTAAGACCAGCCGCAAGGTATTCCTGAGAAATGCCCGAGGATTCAACGGCATTCAATTCCCCATATTACAGATTATCGAGGCTTCATTAGCTCGAATCTGGTTGGTTGATACAGAAATACCAGCAGATAAGAGGGAGATAATTCCAGGGTCATGGTTCCATAGTTAGATCTGGTTGACCTTTTTTTTTTCTCCTATCATCTGTGTGATGGGGGTACGTTTATATTACTATGAAAAAAATAATCTACTGTAAAAGTATTACTTACGAAAAGGCCCTTTAATTGTCTCCACTTGGATCTGCCGGCAATTCTGAATCGTTCAATCGAATTCGAACCAGTGAAGTTTCAGTAATCTGAGATTCAGGATATCGATACAGACTCCTGAGGAATACCGAAAAATATACAGGCTGCAAGGAATGCCTGAGGAAAGCCGAAGAATATGCAGGCTGAGACGTTGTGTGAAAAACAAAAAAGTGACGGAAATAGTTTGAAAATATATAAGATATTCTAAATTCATAATATCATTCGAAAGAGTTTCAAGATTTTCTTGTCCGATATTTTACAAGCTGTTCATATGCATTCATATTGATATGCAAATATATGATTACATGCATGATCGTATACGTGAGTACGTTTGTGTGTGCAGGCATGTGTGTATGTAAATGCAGGCATGTGTATGAGTGTATGCACGTGCGTGCAAGCGTGTGTATGTGTGCGTGTGAGAGAAATAGAGAAGGATGGAGATAGAAGGGTTGGAGATAGATAGATAGATAGATAGATAGAGAGAGAGGGGGAGAGAGAGAGAGAGAGAGAGAGGCTGGAGAGATCAGTTTGAATAGGTCAAAAGGCAAAGTGGTGTTATAGACGCCAGCCTGACAGGAAAACTGCTAAGATGGCGGTTCGACTAAATTCGGACTGTGTTTGATGCTCAGGGGTCACATTTGCGATCGTGTGATGACGGTTGTCGGTGAGGGGGATGAGGCGGTGGCCAGCGGAGGCCTGGAGACCAAGAATGCATAAATCCATAAATCCGTTACAAAAAGGACCGGGTAAAGATAGAGACAAGCGGCGATGTTGGAATTGACAAGAAAATACTCGAAGGGAAAAAGAGAGGAAGATAGAAGGCGCAGAAAAGAAGATTTATTGAAAGATGAAAGAATGTTGAAGAGGTAGAATTGAGATCAAGTGTAAAGATGATGATGAAGAAGAAGAAGAAGAAGAAGAAGAAGGAGGATTCGATCTCATGTAAATGCAAAGTCACCAAATCTTTGGTAGGTTTCCTTTAATAAAGGCATGTAAATTTCGATATGATTTTAAGGGAAAAAAGGTCGAGAATGGTAAATATGAATACAGAATCTCTGTTGGGACAAGGATGAATCTTATGAATAACAAATCAAAATCTGAGTACAAAATTATTCATATCTAAAAGTTTTATTCGATGATGATAATGATGATGATGATAACGATGATTGGAATGATGATCGGGAAGCTCTATTCCATCATTATTACTATTATAAAGATTATCATGATTATTATTATTTATGACGAATGATCGATAACGCTTTGTTAATATTTCAAAGGGAAGGAAAAATAAAACAGTTTCAAAATTTTAAAGATATGTCATGATATAACAACGCAGAACATGTTCGATGTATTGTACATCTTCATCAGTAAAAACACGGATGTAATTTCAAAACGCAAATGGTGCGTCCTGCAAGAAAACAATTTAAACATCACACATCCAATTTCCAATGACGTGGTGCCTTTTGGGAAAAACAATTTTTAAAAAGTAGAAAAAAAATTATTATTATTATTATTATTATTATTATTATTATTATTATTATTAATTTGTTTTATTTTATTTTTAAATGGTGATTAGGAACTTTTATTTGATCATAATGATAATGATAATAAAGAACAATGAGATTTTACAAGATTTTAGCAAATCTATATACATTGGCTAAAATTTTGTGAAATCACATTACAAACATATTTTATTTCCTTTTTTTTGCCTTTGAAGTAGCTGTGAATTTACTATAGAATTATCAAAAGGCAGTTATAACATACCCTAACAAAAGTAACACGCAAGCGTGCGACTCCAACGAACAATAAAACCAAGACGGAATTGTAATACGAGAGCCCTTTCAACAAGAAAAAGGAATGTTCCTAGGTAATACCAGTTCACTCAAACTCTTCATAGCATGCCTTGAGATGATCTTCCTAAACTTCCACTGAGAAGACAAAGGAATCAGAATAGACGGCGAATGCTTTAGTAACTACAGATTTGCTGACGACATCGTCCTCTTTACTAAGAACCCTCACGATTTCCAAGTAATCCTAGACAAACTAAATGAAGAAAGTTGGCTTTCCCATGAACTTCAGCAAAACAAATGTCATTTCAACAAACATGTTGAAGATAAAGAGACAACGATCAAAATCGGAAATACAGAGCTGAAGAAAGTAGACCACTACATCTACCTGGGACAACAAATCTCCATGAAATCCTCGAAGAAACCAAGGGAAGATTCATACTAGGTTGGCGAGTTTTCGATAGAGCAAGCTCGACTTTCAAGAACAAAGAAAAGCCAACTATTCCTAACAAGAAGGGTATACAAGAAGTGCATTATATTGATAGACACCTATTGAGCTATCATAGAATCCATTAGAAAACTCAAATAGCAATCAGCCGGACAAGAATCTCTTACAACTGCTGCATATCACGATTCACAACATGGATCCCCAGAGATCATATGCGAAACTGTGGCCGATAGAAAGTAAGTTGGTGTGATGAGCAAGACAAATTGAGAAAGTACTGGCTCCACAATGCCCAAGATAGACAGGGTCTGACGAATCTCGTGAAAGGTTAATGTCCAACGACGGACGCTAAAAAGCCGCTGCTGTTGCACATTCGCCAGGTATGTAAACAATATTCTAGTACCTAACGATGATACGTGATGTATGTTGCTATCTCAGTAAGTTGATTTCTTGAGCGTGAGAGCACAAAAAACTTAATTAGCTGTCAAAATAAGGGTTTGGACTTGAAATGTTGCGCCAACAAAAAAGATTACATGACAAACAGTTGATATCTAGTGAATACAAAACCAGATTCTCAACATTTGGGGCCTTTTTTGTTATTGTTTATGTCATGAAATAAAAATGAAATAGAATCTGAAAAATAATCATTTCACTGAATTGTTCGGGTCAGAATTGTATGGAAAAATGTGTTCATTTGTCCGTCTGGTGTCTACTTCAAAAGTAATACGACCTCCTGATTTTTGGTGCCTGTGTTCAGTTTTGCACTATATATCACATAGGGTTAAATTGTACTCCGTCGAACATTATAACAGCCTGTTAACAGGCAGAATCATAGAACTGACACTTCAAAGATTAAGGAAAAAACAGATTACAGGACGAACAGTTGATATCTCGTTTATATATATGAAAGCATATAATCGGATTTATCAACATCTTTTCGCTTTTTTACCGTTTTTGTCCTGGAATAGACTCAGGATGTGTTTGAATTTTCATATCAACGATTAGAAAAAATACCAAAATATGGTAGCAGAATTGGGGACGAGAAATGTGGACTCGAGCTACGACTAGTATTTTTTTTCAGTTAGATTACTAAGAGTGAACTGCTGGATATTTAACACTTGAACTTCGGAGAAATACCTTAATCACGTCAATACGAACTCTGAAAAATCGTCCTGAGTATGGAAATACCAGTATCAAAATCGTCCCAAATACTTGGTATCAATATTCAGTTATGCTAACTTCTAATTGTATAAATATTTAGCTATGCATATGGCTTCAATGATAAAGTTTTAGGGTCTTTGTATGAATCTAATTATCCGAATGGCGCATCGACTGCTCTTGGTAGGTCATAGTGAGGTAGTGAAGTTTATCAGCCACAAAATTTGAATTAGATTCTAATTTGGCCGCAGATGTTGCTAATAACGTGACCTATGATAGAAAGCAAATCGGTGATGTTTATTACCAAAAAATTGAATTTTCAAGTTAGTGAACTAGAGAAGAGCACAATGACGAAACACACACACACACGCACACATATATATATATATATATATATATATATATATATATATATATAGAGAGAGAGAGAGAGAGAGAGAGAGAGAGAGAGAGAAAGAGAGAGGTGTCTTGATTGAATAGAGATACAAAGTGAGAGAATACATGATAACAAAGCTACAGAGGAATTGAAATAACAGAAGTTGTCCTCATCTTGGTTCATCTTTTTAACACAACGTTCCGGCCGTTGTACCCGACGGCCTCCTTCGGGCCGGTGTCTTTCCGCCGACTATTTTCGGGTAGGGAGATCCTTAGGTCATAATCATGTTTCGTTTCTTTGGCAATCCGTGGTGAAAATCAACGAAGGACGAAGAAGTATACAGACTAAGGCAGAAAGAGAGAGAGAGAGAGAGAGAGAGAGAGAGAGAGAGAGAGAGAGAGAGAGAGAGAGAAAGGGGGAGAAGAGGAAGATTTAAAGAACTTATGGCGCAGAAGAGAATAAACAAGAGGATTGTATAAAATCACTTCAGCATACACACGCAGACGCCCCCCCCCAACACGCACCCCAAATAGCACTAACCCAAATCTTAGCCAAGACGTTTTGGCTTGACAGAATTCATGGCAATCATACACGAAATATATTCATTCAGTGTTTGTATCTTCGACCTTGGCCTGGCTTTTCTCTGGTCGTATTTACCTTAGCCACTAGACATGGACAACCCCAACAAGAATAACGGTCCAGATCACTCCTGACCCATCCTGCAGCCACATAATTCATATTTGTTCGCTTGGCAACGCCCCTCTCCTCAGCCCCATAAAAATAGCAATTGTTGGGGGTGACAGGAGCTGTGAGGGCAGAGGTGAAAGATAACCAGGGCCGATAAGGTTAGGACGTGTTAATATGAGTTCTTAATCCTGGACTACGAACCCCAAAATCGGATAAGGCGGCTTCGGTCGAACATCGTGTGAACGAGCGATAGTTATCTCCTCCTGGCTGGCGGCGCTGGTTGCACTTTCCACCGGAATGGACGAGCAAATGAATGATACGGTGTCTAATTCACTGTCAAAATGGCGTCTATGTTGGTGTGATTGATTAGTGGAGTCCGGTGTCAGGCGTTCATATGAATCAGACATCAGTACGAATTGTGGAAACACTGAGAGTGAAATAGTGACTAGAAATATTGTAGAAGAAATAAGAAAAAAAAAATAAAAAGAAGAAGAAGGAGAAGGGAAGACGAGATGTGACGGGAAGCATCGGGGGAAAATGAGGGAGATATTAACGGGAAATGGGGAAGAGTAAGAAAAACGAGAATGGATTGGAAAACGATAGAAAAAGAGGGACTGAAAAACCAATTATTTGGGAGAGGAAAATAAGAAGTAAGAGAAGCTATATGGAAAGAGAAGAAGAAGAGAAAAGAGAAGAAGAAGAGAAAAGAGAGCGCAGCCTTTAAAGGAAAAGCAGAAACGACGGAAAAGAATTTAAAACAGGAAAAATGTGGGAATAGAGAGAAAAGGAAATAAGACAGAGGTGAAAAGGCCGGCGTGAGTGTGTGTGTGTGATGTTAAATGAATAAATAGTAATCCTTGTAATCTGTCGGCTGCCGACCGGCCGGCCACCCCATTTTTTAAAAATGGACGTTTTATTTGGCCAGTTGAAGCAGGGATTTATTCGGTTATTTTAGCTCGACCCGTTTGGCTCCTTTTGATGGACTGACTCATGAATTCGCGCAAAGATCAACTGAAATTCATTTCCAGTTGCCTGAATTTCGAGGAATATTGCCAGTAATTGCTTTTTACTAAGATCTCCAAGAATAGCATTCGATGTGTATTCCATTTGAGTACCTAGGATCTTAGAGCACAGAGACTGACCAGCGTTGGTTTTAGAGCATCAAAAAGTGCTCTGTTCACTTCTGGCTTAGAACTAAAGCCAATTCGACCAAAGCAATTTCAGCCTATCGCACAAAACTTTATTTTCAATGTCTCCCAAGTTCCACAGCAAAGCAGTGGGAAGATAAACTTTGATCTCGCTTGCCGGAACGACTATTACTACATCTGAGAAGGTTTAGTTGATTTATATAAGACACTTTTCGGTCGGTCTGACAGTCAGTCCCTACTATGTTATGGAACAGAAGGAGGAAGGAACGGGGTAATATGTTTTATTTACCAGCTGCCATGATGTCATAGGGGGATGTGTGATATCATTAAGAGAATATTTTTTCAATCAATTCTTGAACTAAAAAAAGATAGATGGCGTATTAAGCGCTCGTTTTTTTAAAGAAGCTTTTTTTGATTGTGTTCACACATCTCGGTCGGTTGGCCCTGAATATATCAAATATTTCCACATCAGTATCATTTTAGATTGATATGAAACTTTTCCCGCACCTTCGAGCGAACCATCTTCCTCTTCCTCTTAGCCTACCCCTCCTGCTTCTACTACTACAACTAGTAATATTAAATATCAATCTTCTCCGTGAAATTATACGTCGAAAATTGCCAAGGACTTTATCGTCTTCTTTCTTGTGAAGGGGGATCACTATTTTTGCAAATAAATTTGGGGCGGGGGGCATCCCTCTTTCATGAGCATTGTGTGAATAGTTGCACTAGTCCTTTGTGATAGATCTTTCCTGTATCTCCTGAAAGATGTATTATTGTGTCATCCTCACCAGTGGCTTTTTGGTGGATCTGTGTCCATGTCAGTTATTAGTTGAAATTTGATCTGAAGTTTTCAAACTATAGGATTTATGAAGGAACGTTCTTTAGACTACGGATTTATTGATTTACCAACGTGTATCGATTTGAAATTCAGTAAAAAAACCTCTTCATCAGCAAAATCTTGTTGAAGAGCGTCTCATAAAAGCAACCTTTTCACAAGAAACATCAAATCACCGTACGGTCATGTTTTTGAATAATGTCTCGCCAGAACCTTTCACAAAATCTAACCCCAAGCATGTCCTATATCTGGTTTCAGCAAGCAGCTTCATACTAACGTACCATCATATTTGTATATGCTTTCCCGTCTGAAGACTTCACGAAATCAGACCTAGTTTCAAACAAGTAAGAAAAATATTTAAACATTACTTTTCCACCTTTTAATTGCCTGAAATCTTCACCAATCATCATTGTCAAATGGCTTCAAGGATGCTGCTCTTGTTTCAAAATCTGCTTCGACCATAGAAGCACATACTCGCCTGGCATAGGATTTCGTCCATGCAATGCAGTCTTGAGAAGTTAGTTACATCGGGGTAGCACTTCCCTATTGCTATAAAATGAGAGTATAGGGCTCGCCCTGACACCTTCGTGATATTGTTCGCGGGCCATCTTTATCATTGCACATAAGTACGCGTGTGGGTCCCCATGCTAAACTCGACCCTGTCTCACATTCTGCCCACATTGGGAAGTGGATAAACTTTTACTTCAACTGCATAAAGCAAATCACCCCAGATATGTCAAATGTTTTACCAGCACGAATCTAAGGAGTATTATGGATTCAAAGGTATTGATATCTGGAACAGGAATAACAGAAAGCTTTTTAATTAACTGGCAGAAGTGGTTCCATCAATCAACCAGGTCTTCCTTTGTATCAATAGTGTGTTTCAATATCTTTCAAAGGCATCAAAAGAAAGAACTTCGGTTAGCAAGTTCCTCATGTAGACCATTTCTGTAGAGAGTGCAATCCTAACTGGATGCCCGACGTTCATGATCTTGTGTCTGACTAAGCTCTATGAATACCAGAGTGACCAGCTGTGAAGTAATGGTTTTCAGGTTAGTCTTGCAGACCATTACAATCGTAGTGAGTTAACTTCCATTGAGAAAAATGAGATATCAAAGTGTGTCTCGAGATGAAACCGATTTTTTTGGCTGCTGAATATTTCGCTTTTAAAGGAACGAACATACCAATCATGGAACCGGATTGAATTGTATTTTCCAACCGTTTTCAATGCGAGTTGTGCACACCATACGAACTGTCCACAAACATAAATTTTTGTCTCTTAAAATTTGATGACCGGCTAATTGGTAAAGAAGCGAAACGCGTGCGTGCTGCAGAATCATCATCATCATCATCATCATCATCATTCTTTTAACTTCCGTTTTTGTACATAGACCTTCCTCAGGATCCACCACATTTCTCTATCATGGGCGTCGTGGAGCCAGTATTTTCTGAATTTGTCAAGTTCATCTCTCAATCTTGCTTTTTGTCGGCCTCAGTTTCGCTTGTGGTCTCTAGGGATCCATGTTGTGAGTCGTGATGTCCATCAGTTGTCTTTCATTCCCGCAACATGACCAGCCCATTGCCATTTGAGTTTTCTAATAGATTCTATGATGTCTCTGACCCCCGTTTTCTTTCTGATATATTGCACTAACCGTACACTGGGAGGGAAAACTTTTTTCCAGAAAGATGGATTTAGTAAGTGGACAGGATATCCGTTTGATCTCAACCCCGCCGAGATTCTTGTAGCCATCATAAGTGCGCGTTGGAAATATTCACTTGAACTTGCCGAAACAAGAGCAGCATCCTTGAAGACATCTGACAATGATGATCGGTGAAGATTTGGGGCAATTAAAAGGTGGAAAAGTAATGTTCAAACATCTCTCTTGCTTGTTAGAAACTAAGTCTGATTTCGTGAAGGCTTCAGACGGGAAAGCATATACAAATATGATGGTACGTTTGTATGAAGCTGCTTGCTGAAACCAGATATAGGACATGCTTGGGGTTGAATTTTGTGAAAGGTTCTGGCGATACATTATTTAAAAACATGACAGTACGTTGATTTGATGTTTCTTGCAAAAAGATTTGTTTTATGAGACGATCTTCAGCAAGATCTTATTCTTGTGGAGGTGAGAGAAAATCAAAGCAATTAACTCTACTAATATGTTTGTTCATTTGACATTGTTTATTTCTGTAATATTTCAAATGGAGTTTTCAATTTTCCTGTTAGTTTCATCCTCATTGATGAGATCTATATCGATTTGAAAAAAATGTTTTTGAAATCGACTTTAGTGGCCGTTAGGTTGGAACGGTGTTATTAGAGAGAGAAAGAGATCGAGGAGAAGAATTCAATGAATAAATTGAAGAAAAAGGAAGGGGATAAGGAGTAAGAGATTTGGAAAGTAGGGAATACATTAAGATAAATGGTAGAAAGAGAATAAAAAAGGAATAAAGAAGAAAGAAAAAGAAGGGAGAAGGATGAAGATAATGTGGCTGAGAAGAAATAAAAGAATACATAAGAAAACAGGGAGGACAGGGAAGGGGAAAAGGGGAAAGAAAGTAAGATGAAAAACGAAA
>OY735217.1:35257468-35267468 GCA_963457665.1 Thysanoteuthis rhombus | reverse complement strand
TTTCGATTTCATTGCTAGGACTAATGAAAAAGACCCGGCTACTGCAGGGTCAAAATAATCAACTCCGTCTTCTATTCCAACAGAAGATGGTAGCTGCAAATTTTGTACTGTATGGATAATAAATAAATTCTTAGCAGTATAACATTTGTCAGTTTGGCTCAGTTGGTAGAAGATCCGCCAACCAATCACTTGGTCGTGATTCCAAATCAAGGTTGGGAAATGTTTGGTTTACCTGGACGGACAGACAAACAATCGAGAGTTTACTTTCCTGAATTCGGTGAGATTTGCCCTTGTTCTTATTACGAGGGAAAATAAAATCAACTCTCACTACGATTGGAGTTTGACATTATTAGTTAATAGAATTAACAAATACAAAATGCTGATTTGTTTCGATGAATCCAGGGAAGGCGTAAGTCTTCATCGCTGCAATGCAATTACCAGATTCTAGACAAGAGAATAAGCGAGCGAGCATTTTGGCGGAACCTTCTTCCTTGGGTACCTTCCCGTTCAAGCGGTATACAAAGTCTGTCTAGAAAGTAATGAGACTGATTGGGTTATCAACTTAATTGCAAATCAACTTTTCATTGGGAAGCTAACCACTGACAAAGACGTTGCTCCCATCCCTGGAAACAGTGCTGAAAGTCTTCAACAGTTAGTGTCTAACAGGACCGTAATGAACCAACTGAAGGCAGTGTCAGTTGAAGACTTTCAGCACTTTTTCCAGGGGCGGGGACAACGTCTTCGTCCATGTGTGGCTTCTCGGGGGATTTCAAAGTTATTTACCTAGATTTAAAATGTACGGTAATATCAGAAATGTAAAACAAACAAATCATATCTATATAAACATACATAATATACACTATACCCTTTCAAAAAACGAAATACATACACATACACACGAATGAACAGCCACGAACCAGACACGAACAAATCCTATTTAAATAAACACGTACCCATTCAGAGGCAAAACACAAACATAGCCATCCACTTTATCTGAAGACCCACATATACTTACCCGAAAAGCGAGACAAGAATTTCACTTTTCGCACCCAAATGTATCTACGTTGTATCTTCAAGCCTGAACCTCTTAGATCCACATCCAGGTTGTCTGATACCACTCTCTCCCCGATTTTCGAAAGCCAACCAACATCAGTTTTCTGGCAGGTATTTTAGTCTATGTCTTAACTTGTAATGGGTTGCACCCCACAGTTCCTCTGTATTACAAAAACTCAAGACGACGCCTGTAAAAATTGGGGAAGTGCATAATGCCTTTTCTTGCTATTTCTTTTTTTTTTTTTTTTGAGATGTAACAGACGGTTTTTTTTTCAATCTTTATTTTTCACATAGTTTAATTATTACAACCTTTCTATCAGATAGCCTTGCATTCACACAATAAACTAATACACACACACACACGGAGTGAGGTGCTTTTTCGTGTTGGTCATGCTGCATTGTAATGAAGTTTTAAGCTATTTTTCCTTCTATTTATGTCGATGATTTCCTTGATTATAATAATAATTGTAAATAGACGAGAGGGGGAAGGGGGCGAATTCTTGGTATGGCAGAATGAGTAATCTAGATACGTAGATGGATCGATAGATATGAACAAAATGAGATACAAAGGAAACTGCTGAAGTCAATTGACAAATTGCAGGCCATGAGCTACGTAAATGTAGCAGAGATCTATAAATCTCTTGTATATATTGTATGTGTGAGAAGCAATGAATATGATAGATAGATAGATGGTTAGAGAGAGAGAGAGAGAGACAGACAGACAGACAGACAGACAGAGGGGGAGTAAGAAGGATAGAGTGGGTGTGTGTGCCTTCGTTCATACAATCCTAAGGAAACCACACGTTCGCACTGACCAATGGTATACCAACCCTTTTTGAAGAGTGAGTAGAAACGAACGTGCGCACACACGCTTATACATACATATACTCATCACATGCACGCACACACACTTACACGCGCATATGAATACACACATACACACACACACACACACACACACACACACACACACATGCACATACACATGCACACACACATTCGAATGCGATCTCCTCTCTCTCTCTTTTCATCTCCTTCTATCATGGGATTCTCTCAGTACACGCGATATGCTGCACACACGCACCAGAAATTCAATAGTCGAAAGCGTCTTCCGCCAAATTGAGAGTGCTTATGCAAATAGGAGGGTCAAAGGTTACCAAAACGACACCACCGCCCTCAATCTCCGTTCTTATCGCCATTTTGCTGCTTGCTGATAATCGCCCCCTTCCCCCATCACCGCTTTATAATCTTGCTTCTAAGCTTATAGACACCATTTCGCTCACTTCGATCGTGTTTGGACAACCAAATACTCACACACACATACACACACACATACACACACGCATACACAAACATACACATACATGCATAATTACATACACACACATACCTGTGTATGCAAGCATACATACATATACACAGTGACATAAACAAATTATTTACAGATATGCCCTGATAGAAAGATATCTTAAAAGTCAGAAATGATGAAAAAGAAGTTCATCTCTCTCTCTCTTTCTCTCTCTCTCTCTCTCTCTCTCTCTCTATATATATATATATATATATATATATATATATATATGTCCATCTGATAGTCTGTCTTTTTTCTTGTTTTCTTTCTCCAACTCTCTCTCTCTCTCTCTCTCTATCTATCTATCTATCTATCTATCTATCTATCTATATATATATCTATATCTATATCTATATCTATATATATATATATATATATATATATATATATATATATATATATATATATATATGTATATATATATATGTGTGTGTGTGTGTGTAAGAGACAAGGAAGAAGTAAGGAATAGCCATACTGGTTGAAAATAAATCTATGTTCAATAACTTGGATATCTAGTTAAAGGTTAGTGCTCAAAGTTGTATTTTCAGCTCACAGATTATATATATACATATATATATATATATATATATATATATATATATATATATATATATATATATATATATAATGCCATTATAAATTAAATTCACAGTTGGTGCCACACTATAGTGGCCTTGTGTCACACTAAGTTGAACTTAATAAATAATTATACATACATACGCACTCATTGTTACCGAGTAAATGCAAATAAATAAATAAATAAATAAATCTAGAGATACTTTTCCTCCGTTTTAATCCTATTTCTTTTTTTCTTCGAATCTTTGACCATTATACACACATTTCTTCTTCAGCGCTTCACGACTTTTCCCATGTTTACTTCTTTCTTTTCTTCTAGTCTGTCTCTTCTTCCTTTCTTTCCTTCAATTCATTATGATCTTTCGGTCTAAGGATTGTATTTTTTCCCCTTTCTGCGACTCTTTTAAAGCCCGCCCCTTGTTCACGTGTGCCACACCCCTTGGTTAACCGCGCCCCGTTTTTGCCAGGCCTACTCGAATCGCATGGTGTCATAACCGTCGTATCGAATGGTTCTAAGCACTGTACACGAAGAACCCTTGGTTTTCCAACACTAGTATGAACATATACACACTCATTTATACACGTACATGCGCGTACACACACATGGACTTACGCACGTATATGCGAACTTATTTCAAGAGATTTCGTGCATGAAATATATATATATATATATATATATATATATATATATATATATATATATATATATATATATTAAAATGTGGATTCGCTGCACAAACTAGCTCATGTTTCTGCCCTCTCTGGGCCTCATCAGGCGATTCGCCTTAGAGAGGGCAGAAACAAGTGCTAGTTTGTGTAGCGAATACACATTTTTCTATCTATCTATCTATCTATCTATCTATCTATCTATATATATATATATATATATATATATATATATATATATATATATATATATATATATTAGCAGGGAATCCCAGTGTTGCCTGGGAAAATAACTGAGAATTTGTCTATACAGAAATGATCCTCTTACATAATACAATCAGTTGAGCGGGGGTTGAAGAAGCAAAAAAAAAAAAATTTTTGATCTACCAACTGGCAGGATTGTGCGATTGAATCGTACCATGGGTGTCGCACATCCCCGGGAAGATTCTCGCAAAACCCCGGTCAGACCTGTATAGGCCCGCATGCACTGTTGGTCAGGTCAACGTAGTCCGCGCAGCTTTTCGCGTGACCGTTATTTGAATATTAGGGTGTTCATAAAGTAATAACGTATTTTCGTTTCCGGAAAGTAATTACGTATTTACAAATCACAATGCCGTTTTAAACCTCTTACACCACGGCTGGCATTCACGAACCTTGATTGCATCAGGTGACACTTCGCAAATGTTTTTCAATGCTTGTTTAGTAGAACTACCTTTTCGAAATTCTCCCTGTAAACACTGGCGAATAAGTTGCTCGTCAAAGTCTCTATCCTCCATGGGGTTAAACTTCACTATGCATTACAAACGACACGCAGCCAGAGAGGAGAGATAATGGATTAAATCAAGGCGTCGTTTCGTATTATTTAACCCTGGTCTTACTTTAGTTGGTTGCCTTATAATTTATAACCGCAAAATACATAAATTCTTTCCGAACACGAAAATACGTTATTACTTTTCGAGCATCCTTATAATGGAAAACGGGTGTTTGGGCTTGAGATTTAATTATATGAAATTCATAAAACAATTTCTTCCCTCCCTAATTCCTTTTACAAATAAGGATGTAACCGAATACTTCGAAGGTGCACTTCCGTATGGCGGACGGAAAGTAACAGGCTAATTAAACGTTATAGTTACAATGTAAATATAACCTCTTCCTGAACGCGAGATTTTTTTTTAATCAACAAATTTCCTGAGCAAACGAAAGTGTAATGGATTAGAAGAAGGAATAATTACTTGCCAGAAATTATTGCTATCTAATTTTTCCGAATATGTTGTTGACCGTAGTCAAAAACATACTTAGATATCTTTTTATGGGGCTGCTTTCTTGACCTTTACCGTTTGCTTAACCGAAACGTGACCAATTTTCAGGGACAAATTGAGCCTGGAAATCGACGCTGTAACACCGAGTTTTATATGAAAATGAATGAAATGATTCAATAGCTTCCGAGAAATAGATAAGTTTATTTTAAAAAGTTTATTTTTAAAAGATTATTTAAAAAAGTGATGTGAATTGAATTGAATACTGACTAAAACACATTTATTTAATGTTATGCCAACATACGAAGGTTGATAGAATGAAATAAAATGATTATTTTGAAGGAAAAAAAATGATTATAGAAAAATGATTGGAAACAAAATGAAATAATGAGGAAAAACTTGAGAAACTAGGAAACACTCGGAGAGGGTAAATTAACGCCAACGCCATTATCATAGAAGTAATTGTGCATGGATCCTCATCCAAAATTTGACAAGTTCTCCCGTATCTTATCGTCCACCCTTCCACGAAATGTCATTGAAAATCATTGAGAACTTTTCGAGATAGTGGACATTCAGAAGCGCATACCTGAATGTAATTGAAAATAAAAGGAAATCGAAAAAGGATACCTGGATCCGTGCCGAAATTCAACCACCCCTTTCTAACCCCATTGCACACCTTTTCATTGAAATTCATTCAGTTCTTTCGGAACAGACGAACTAACACGGCCGGATACATTTACCTCAATTCAACCTAGTGGACAGTGGTAAGAAAATAAGAGTGTTTATAAGAAAACTTTGATGTGAACTAAAGTGAATGGGAAGACGAACTCATTGGCTTTTGACGACTAGTACTGATCCTGATGAGACTGTCTTTTTTGGTCCTCTCCCTCATTAACGTCACCCACACAGACGTTCACACAAACATAAAAACAGACATCCAAATCATATATATATATATATATATATATATATAATCTTTGCTTATGTGTATGCATATGTATGTATGACATCATTGTGAAAAATAAAACCCTATCAATCTCTCTCTCTATATATATACGTGTTTTATATACACAATTCAAGACACACATGCATACATGCACACAAAATAAGCATTTTCTAAACATACTATACGCCCATTGTTGAAAATAGAGAAAGTAGACACTTTAACTAAAAACATACGATATTATATAATACATACAATCTGGTCTGAATCGTTGTTTTCATCCTTATTTCGTTAAATATTTTACCATATATATATATATATATATATATATATATATATATATGTGTGTATAGAGAGAGAGAGAGAGAGAGAGAGAGAGAGAAAACATACACGCATACACATACTGACCTATTGATACATACATACATACATACATATAGATATATATGCATGCATATATGTAAGTATATATATATATGTATAAAGATAGATAGAGAGAGAGAGAGAGAGAGAGAGAGAGAGAGAGAGTGAGGGGGAGGGAGACAGGGATAAAAGGGATAATTTTAGAGATGACGAAAAAATATTTCGTCCAGTACCGGAGTTAATCGAGTTGCGAATCGAACAGCTGACCATATAAATGAATCAAGATAATGAACGCCGTGCATAACTCAAACTCTGCAGTCGTCGGCAAAAATATTTACATATATTCACTTATTTATACATACACGAACACACGCATATATATATGCATGCGTGTGTGTTCCTATTTTGCCACTAGTACGTATATTATTACATGGTCAGCTGTTCGATTGGCTATACAGAAATAAAACATTGCCCGACGAAATATGTTTTCTAATAAAATCTCTCTATAACTATCTTTTGGGCATAAACAGTCCAATGTAATTATATATATATATATATATATATATATATATATATATATATATATATATATATATATATATATATATATATATTCAAGACACACATGCACACAAAATAAGCATTTTCTACACACACATATATATATATTGTGTCATCCACAGACAGTTGTTTCGATGTATTACATCTCTTCAGTGTGGCTATAGGCTTTATCCCATCCAGTATCGCGAGGCAGAATTGAAACCCTCACATCGGACCCGGAGGCTGATATCCTACCTCTGGACAACGGAACTGAATGGTCAGTAAGGCTAAATTTAAGCGATATATACATTTACGCAGAAAATCCTCCTCCACCAGAGTGCTCTATTCCTATGGAAGAGCATGATACATATAAAAGAATCACAAGGATATATACCACGTGAATGTCAACATTTCATACCTAACGCATTCATCAGCAACCATCAATATTGCCACTTGCTGACAAGTGCATTCGGCACGAAATGTTGACCTTCACCAGGTACATATCCTTGTTTTTTTTTTAAATATTTTCTTTGGTAAATACTGAGCACCGTGATTAAACATCGACAACAGATAAAAAATGTTTTCTATTTCTTTCTTCTTGAATTCTTACAAATTGAAAATACACAATGAAAAAATTATATACACCCTGATATCTATATATGAATACATATAATACATATGTATGTGTATATATAGAGAGTTATAGTTTGATATATTAGATTGAATTCTGTTTTGTGAAAATACTCATCGATTGGTTATCAATGATGAAGAATCGAAAAGTGATCATTTAACAGAAATGGTAGAACAGAAGAAATCTAGATAACTAAGAAAATTAGGAAATGAACTCTGATCTGGGTATTTAGGAAGAAGAATCGTTTATCATACGGCAGTCATGGAATATCTTGAGAATGCGTAATTAATTAGAATTTGTCGATGGAATTGAAAAACCAAACCTGGTTGATTGAAACACATGAGTCTGGAAAACAAGTTGAAAAATCAACTAAAATTTCGCGTATACATAAATAGAGTCTGTATGCTTTCATTCGTTATGTGTAATCGATATTGATTACATCTCAGCTTACTAAGACACGAGATCAGGTGGTGTTGGGGAACAAAGATCCCATTTATCCGAATCCACAAGAACAAGACGTGACTCAAGGCCGATTTAACGTGGGGAACTTCACATGCAAACGTGCAGGCAGGATCTTCCTCTTCTTCTTCGAAAAAAAAAATCTTTCTACAATAATTGCAAGGACACGAGAACTCTTGATCTGGTCATAGGGCAGACCCTGATCCCTCTGGTCTTTAGACTAAACTGAGCAATGCCAGGGTCATCACAACTGTGTCCGTCTGGTCAGAAACGATCTTCAAAGTATAAATTTGGGTGATCAGCAAGAGACAAAGCTAGAAAGATTTCGTTTCGCCAATCAACCAAATGGGGAAGGTCTGCTTGCCTTGCATTCGGATTCTTGAATTTTGCCTAGGGTTCGAACCCTGGCCATAAGCGTGTAGCGTTCTCGAAATGTGGAGAGATCATCATATTTTTGTGTAGTTCTGAAAAGACGCTACATGAACCCGTTTAATTCAATTCTCTTTTCTTCGTAGCTAGAACATAGAATGCGTAAATTGTGCAGCGATCAATTATTTTTTCTTATTATATACTCACTCTAACCCACCTTGCAGACCAACTGTTGTTGCTGTTAGACATGAATTGATTGTTCAAGCTCATTTTTTTCTCATTTTCTGCTTTCATATATTTATCAACATTCAAATTATTATTTCTAAGATATACAAAGCCACTCATCTCCAACTTGAATTGATTACAGGTATCAATCGCAAATATTTAAATAAATAGCGTCCAGTGTTTGTTTTGCAGCTAGAAGCAGCATGCACTCTCCTCCTCCACCGCAGTCTCCTGAGCTTCCCATTAGCCCAACGTCGACCTTTAGCCACCCTGTTTTCATCATAACCTTTTTAGCCCGCCATACTATATTCGATCAGCAGAAATCGATAGTCAACCTATTTCATTTATTGACAGTATCGACTCGTATCGAAGTTTGACTGTTAGGTACCCTTTAGCTCTCTTGAATTCCCATTTGACCCTCCCGGCCTCCGTGCAATACACTGGATACACACAACTATCAGAGACCTTGCATAAACGGACGTCGTTGTAATCATTCCGGTGATGGAAATATCGGTGATTAAACGGAGCACATATCTGCAGTCATTCTGTCACTCCTTCCTCTCCGATTTCACAACGCCATCTTTGTTTTGCTATCTTTTGATAGCGGGTTCAAATCTCGTTGGAGGCTACCGTTTTCTGATTTTGCAATGTTTGCTCTTGGGGGTCGGACAGTTCAAGAGTAAAAACGTGGAGTTTATCAACCTAGAGCGTTGTGATAAAAAAAAGTAGCAATAATAAGATAGGATGCAACTAGTAATAAAATTATGATGATCAGGATAAAGAGTGTATTGATCCAGGGTGTTGTGATAAAAAGCAACAATCATAAGATTCGATGAAACTAGTAATAAAATAATAATAATATTGATGAAAAGACCCCGGATGTTGTGACACAAAACAATAATAATAAGATGAGAAATGAAATAATGATATTAAGGATGAAGAGTGTATCGACCCAGGGTGTTTTGATAAAAAGCAACGTTGATAAGATTGGATCAAACAAGTAATAGAATAATAATAAGTATGAAGAGTCTATCGACCCTGAGTGTTGCGACAAAAAACAACAGTAATAAGATGCAGTAAAACTAGTTATAAAATAATATTAATATTTGTTTAGGTCTTTTATAATAGGAAGTAAACTGCAATTGATACAACCTGAATCGATATTTTGAAAGAAAAAGGAAGAAAGAGAAAAAACGTTTTCATGACTTTTTTTCTGTTTTTTATAAAAAGATTTATTTTATCTTATTTTAATTTCTCTTAATAGGTTTTAACCACCTTTTGTTCAGACATATTTTTTTTTTATATTTTCGGACGCATTTCCATTTTTATTCCATAATAATGAATGGCAGGAAAAAAGTAGCTGGATTTTTATTTATTGAAAACACAAGCCTGAAAACGAAAGTGTCCCAATTGACTTCTATTTTAACAGCTGTCGAAAGTTTTAATGTAACTTCAATATGACTGGCCCCTCTCTTTCTTTCTATGCCATTTCTCTTTATTTCTTGAAAGTGTGCCTCTACGTATGCTGCACTTTTCGTGGGCTCCACTACTAAAAGAAAAAAAAATAAGAA
>OY735217.1:35239968-35254968 GCA_963457665.1 Thysanoteuthis rhombus | reverse complement strand
ACAACATTTCAGTGAAATTCGTTCAAAACATTCGAAGATATTATGCTGTGCGTATATAGATACGATGCTGGAGATATGACCGAGGGAAGATCCTTGATGCACCCTAAAATGTAAACATTTCTTTCGGCTAAGAAATTAGCCCCCCCCTTCCACAAAGTTCAACTAAAAGTCATTTGACCCCCTCTCCCCGCAAAAAAAAATTCCCCTCCATTTTGACCCCTGAGAGTAGGAAAAAGGAATTTCTCTCCATGTTCATTCTTGAGAGAGGAAAAAATCGCCCCCCTCAAATTGACTCCTAAAAATGGAAAGATCCCCCCTTATTTTTACTCTAACCACTAAAAGTGGGAGAAAATTTCACTCTTGACCCTTATGCAGAAAAAAAAAATTCACCCGTCTATTTTGCCCCCTCAAAGTAATAAAAAGAAGTTCCTCTCCATTTTGACTTCAAAGGCGGAAAAAAAATTCCCCTTCGATTTTGACCCTAAGTAGAAAATAGTGGAAGTAAAAATTATTTAGTAACGTACATGAATCAAATGATTCTCTCTCATGATTGGTCATCATAATTCACCATTGAAAAAATAATTGATTCAAATTTATCATTATTAACAACACCAATTAAATCATTGATGCCGTGAGAAATATAATCTGTCTGTCTCTGTATCTCGCTGTTTCTGTCTCTCTCTGTTTCTGTCTCTCTCTGTTTCTGTCTCTCTCTTGCCTCTCTTCTCTTTTAGCTTCCTATTTTCTCATTCTTTCGTTCCCTTTCTACCATTCACTTTTTTCATCTTTTTTCTTTTTCTCTCCCGTCCTCTTTCTTTCGTTTTCTCTCTCTCTCTCTTCCTTTCATCCCTTCTCACTTTTTTCTTTCATCTTTCCTTTTTTTCTTTTTCTCCCCTCACTTTATTTCTCTCTCTCCCTCTTTCTTCGTTTCTTTCGTCTTTTGTTCATTTCTGTACCCCCTTTTTCTTTCTTTCTCTTCCTTAAAGTGAGTTGACATGACGTCATGGCATCTTTCTTTTGTTTACCGCCCCTCTCAATATATAATGCTGAAATCGAAATTTGAAAGTCTAGGAGTTTAACAGTAAATGCTGACCCCTGAAATCATATCTATTCTAAATGAATTACATTTATTTGAATTCTACGGTACTGGTCTGTGTACAATAAATGTGTTTTTCGATAGCTGTGAGATGGATGATATTTTCTGCCACCGGATTCACGATGTCAGATTAAGAAGTAACAATGCCGCGGAACAACGAGCATTATTTGTTGGACCCTCAAGGTCTACGAACCACGATATCGAAATCATTGATCTATACTAATACTTGAGCCTTTATGTCGATTTGTTTGTTTGTATTTCTTCTCCGCTAAAACTACGAAGCCTATCGGTAAGAAATCATAGGAGGTCACCAGAGGTCATTACTTGGTCATATCAAAGCCGAATTTCTGAGTCGTTGGCTACGATTTGCACCAAGGATGCCAAAATTTAGTATATACGTACACCTCCATACAACAAAGATTGAGATAATTCAAAGTCACCAGAAGTAATTTTTGTTCATTTTAATACAATTTTCCAAGTTTGGGGCCACAACTTAGCGCCATTGAAACTAGAAATAGTCAGAGGGGTAAATCTTTCAAAGGAGAAGGACATATGCAATGCAAAGTTGCCCTTCTGTGGTCATTCGAGGTGAGCATTTTTATCCAATTTTTCGAGTGGTTAGCCGCAACTGTGCACCTATAAAACTGAAATTTGGTCTCGTGGTGAATCCTTTCCCTGTAAACGTGATCGGCAATGAGAATTTGATCTCAGATGTCAATTGAGTTCACCAGAGGTCATTTCTAGCCGATTTTCAAATTTGTGGGTCACAATTTCGAACCAATAACGCTGAAATTGAGCATATGGGTACATCTTTTCACACCGAGGCTATCAGGCTACGTAGGCGACATGGATTTGGGTCGTCATTCAAGGTCATCTGAAGTAATTTCCGGTTATTTCTTTTCAATTTTCCAAGTTTTTTTTTTTTTTTTTAGCAGAACCATTTCAGACATCAATTTGGAGTGACACTTAAAGGTATTTGATCGTATCTGAACGTGTCGAAATTTGTCCAATCACATTTGATCACTCCAGATCAATAGCCAATCACAGTCGACCCTGTCCGGACCAAACAGGAAGAATGGTTGTGAACATCGTTACCCAGAGTACTATCGGTGTCTGAACGTAACCGATCAAACCAGATCGTATCTAATCGATACTAGATCATATCTCATTTTTTTTCGGACGAACAAGGAGTGTGTGTGGACCTGCCCAGAGGTTACACAGTCCTGTTCGGATTCTGATACTCCAATTAGGCATCTTTTGAGTCGACCGGTTTTTCTCCATCCAAGTATCTTTTGCTTACAGCATCTTCTTCCAAAGATTAAGTCTTTCCTGGTCTCCCACTCAGTGCATTCCATATATTTTGTAGTAATAGAATGATGATGATGATGATGGTGGTGATGATGATGATGATGATGATGATGATGATGATGATGTGTGTGTGTGTGTGTGTGTGTGGTGTGTGTGTGTGCTTATTGAGCTTAGCGAGCTTAGCTTAGTCCGGTAGGGTGCAAAACTTTCGGAAGTGGACCAGGTGTGTTTTGCCAATCATTCGACTAAAATAGACTGCTTTCCTGCTTTGAAAATCAGCATTCGGAATCTTAGCTCCAAGCCGGGTACGAACACCGATCAATGAAAGCAATTGGGAAAAACTCAATCATCTCAAAACTTAAAGAAATAATCCCTACGCTATAATAGAGCCGAAGGAATTTTTCAATTGACTAATGAAACCAACTGGACATGCTAGAGGGACCTTTGTTGAGCAACAATATCGTGGGTAAACATTCCAGATCAGTTGCAATAAAGATCTGACATCATTTTTCATAATGGCGGGCATTCATCAAATTAGGCCATGTTGTACATCGTTGGGAAGGGAATTTTATTCTGAATCAAGTTTACTTAAGCATATGACCAAGAGAAAGCCATTCCGATCTACATAAATGCAATACATTATTTGGAACGACCCCCTGTTATGACAAGTATGTGTCAGAGCAATTAAAGAAATGGACTGCTGCAGGGAATCGAACCTACGTCGTTCTTACCATTGAGCTAAACGGGTATCAGTCACAGATTCGATCCTTACAGCAGTCCATTTCAAACAGAGTTTCAAATAATAAAACGCATTTTTGATAATTCTGTCAGATTATATATATTTATAACTAACACACACACACACACATATATATATATATATAATACATATGGTACAGATCATGTTAGCAATATAGCATAGTATAGAGCAACGTCTGATATGTGATGGATTTATTTCATAGAGTGCTCGATACATTCAACTTTATACTTCGAAATTCAAGTTGTTTTAGAGCAGAGCTGGAAATATATAATAGGATGTTGATTCGCAACACAAACTAGTTTATGCTTCTGCCCTCTCTGAAGAAGCCCAAAGTACATTTATCAAATAAAAAAATTATTCATTATATGTATTTTGGGCTTCTATGTAATTTTAGCAAAACTTAATACCTCGAATTTCTCGTTTAGGCAGAGATTACAAGAATTTTCTAAATTTTCCCATGTGTTAGTTCGTCTTAAAATTTTCCATTTAACTGTTGGTTTGTAATTCATTTGGTATAATTTCCAACAATGAGCTGCTATGGATGTGCTATTTTTGTATTTTTCTTTTGTGAATGATGATATATGGTTGTTGAATAGTTAAAAATGAAATAACGCTAAAATGCTGGCATCCCTCAAAATTCTTACCAACGAATATAATAAAATTGCAATCCATACATTTGTAAATTGAGGGTAATGTAGACAATTTATTCCCATACCCACCATCCAAAAAAATTTCTTATCAACATTATCAACTCCCTCACATGCCCTAGTGAATCAAGAATAATACAATTCAGTAGAGCCATAAAGGATACCAACATAAGCAATAAATTTAATGCCAAATATCAAGGTCAAGATAAAAAAACATCCCTCAGAAAACAATTAAGCTTCCTTTCACAGATAACTCCTAGACGTAGCTCACACCCTTTGACACGTAACTTACAACTGCCAACAAAAATATTTACATTGATAAAAACAATAAGCAAAAATGAATAACTCCTCCCCCTGACAGCAACACCTACAAGATTCTCACTAAATTCCCCGAACTAGAATCTAAAAAAACAGACAATCATTCGCCTGTTGAGGCCCGTAGAAGGCAGAAACATAAACTTGTTAGTGTTGCAAACCCGCATCCTATTACATATATATATATATATATATATATATATATATATATATATATATATATATATATATATATATATATATATATATATATATATAAATATATATATATATACATACATACACGCACACACACACACACACACATATATATGTATATATATATATATATATATATATATGTATTTATATATATATATATATATATATATATATATAACAATTACATTTAACTACATGAGATAACAATCAAAGAAGAATTTAAAAATAAAGTAAGAGAAGTCAAATAATTTGAACACCAATGTATAGCAAAATTTAATTGACCAGTTAAGATTATTGAGTAGATGAATGTCAATGTATAATACGCGAATTGAAAGCAGTTAAATTCAGTGATAACGAATGATCTATTTTGATTATGGAACCATTCAACATAGAAAGGAAATGTTGCTATGATAACTGATACAAGGGAGGTAACTCTATCTTAGGAATATCAATGAATCTGGATTATTCCTCTTCTATGTGGACCTTATCTGAGAAATGTGTTTTCATTTCAGAATTTTAAAACAAATGATTAAATACGAATTATTTTGTAGATTTTGATAGATTTTCTATATTGTTCACTATAGACATTTCTAAGTATATTTTATTTACATCATTCCCACACTCATGAGTATTTTAAGGAGGCTTTTCTGTAATGCACAATTTATTACATCTCAATCTAATTCTCTTTCCTGAGAGGAAAGTCTCACATTTTTGTCTGTTAACAAACAGTTTATTCAGTAATCTGCATAATCCAAATAAATTCTAAAGTCGGGAATTCCCGTATCCAAATATCATCTCTTTCTGTTAGTTGATCAAATGCTTAGATATATAAATGAGATCAGTAATGAGATCATTTTACAACATCTTTATTCATGTTATCATGCTGTAAGATATCTATCCATCTATCTATCTATCTATCTATCTATCTATCTATCTATATATATATATATATATATATACATACATACATACATATATATGTATACATATATATATGTACATATATATATATATATATATATATATATATATATATAGATAGATAGATAGATAGATAGATAGATAGATAGATAGATTCTGTACATTATTACTCGTGTCTGTTCTTATCTATTGTAAGTGCAACGCGATATTTTACCCGAAAAAATTGTTTTATATGGTTTTTAAGCATACAGAATGAATTGACCTCTCAAAAATACTCTAGCTCTACTATCACAAGTTAGTGTAACCCTACCCAGAGTTCAAAAAATGGTTTTACTGGGACGAAATTGATTGAAAACTCAGTATTATTCAACGGCAATAAACATGATTGGGTTCTACACATTTAGGAAAGTATTATTATACGCATCACTTTTTCCGTTTAGCCACAGAGACGAATAGATTGGACAAAGATGGACGACGAGACAAAAGAAGTGGAATGAGTTTTACTCCATTCATTGTTATCAGATAAAGTCTAGTGAAACAAAGATAATATCATTCAGACTGATTTGACAATGGGTAAGCGTAAATAATACTGTAGGATATCGGGCTGTTTAAAGTGGTTGATTAAGAAAAATTATTGATAATAATTTTCATTCAATCAAAATATTCCCTCTGAGCCTCTGAGGCTCTTTTTTCTCTCCAGGGACAAAAAATCAATTCACTTCATAAAGAATTCTTCATTCAATAACAAATCAATGTGTTGGAGGTTGTTTGACTTTGATTAAAATGGTTCTTGCCGGTTAGAAGTTGGTCAAAATGTTTTTTAATGGTAATATGAAGAATCCAGGTCAGGAGAATTAGCTCTGTGCAATGTAATCTCCTTCTTCATCTGATTCAACTTTGATACATTGAAGTTTTCTGCGGGTAGAAAAATTGAGGTTTTGGGACCATTTTTCACCAAAAGCTTCAAATATCCATCATTGATTGATGAGGTTACCTAACATTCCTCCTAATCTTCTCAATTGAAATCTCGTTTTCTCTAATTTTCAAATCTGTTACCGTTCATTCATAAACAACATCATCCTGAAAGGCAGAATCTACATTCTTCTCAACTTCAGCACCATTGTGAGTTAGCTTGAATTGACACAAGAATAAAACGCAAAAAATCGTAAGTTGGGATATTATAATTACTAAAAAAAGACTCAGACAAAATCAATGGAGCGAAATTAAATTTTCGCTGAATAATCAAGAAAAAGAGGTAGAATATCGAGTAAAAATAGTGAAAATAATGATTTAAAACAATGTCTTTTAATCACTGCTGAGGTCAATCGATAAATTGAAAAAAATTGTAAAATTCCTTGTTAGTGAGAAAATATTTTTTGTGAAAATAACACTGTAACGCTTTCTTGGGGAGGAAGTCAATGATGCAAGGGAGATGACTGAGAAGTAACTTCCAGTAAGATCATTAACACTTCGAGATATATATTGGTTACCTCCCTTGCATAATGAAGACTTTTTATTTCCCTAATTTGCTCATCGTTATCTCGGTTTTAAATCACTCTTTCTATTCATTAATGAATTAGTTGTGTGGAGAATCACCAATCCAGCATTTTGAAAAAACACAGACTAGTTGAACACAACACACAACAAACATGTTTACGCTGTCAGAATTTTTTGGTTGAAATCATTTAGACAGCAACACTTTTCTGAGACCATTTAAATTATAAGTTATATCTATATCATAAAGTACGAACATATGTATATGCGTGTGCGTGAATGTGTGTGCGTGTGCATGCATGTGTGAGAGTGTGTGTGTGTGTCTTAAAAGTCGAGAACTATGCAACGCAGTGGGAAACCGTTTTTGTTCATACTCTCTGAAAAATGTCTATTTGATTTTTTTCCCTGTCATCTAGTATATTCTCAAAAATATTAGTCAGATCCTTAAAACTGTATTTGTTTTGAATCAGCATCCTCGGGGAAAGGCTTATGTACCATTTATTTACTTTTTCAATCTCATACATGCTTCTTTTTGGAAAATTCTTCAAGCTAGTTAATCCGTGAGCTTCTTTTAAAAGTTCCTTTATCTTGAGAAAAAAGAAAAGAAAAGAAAAACAACGAAGCTCAATAGCTGAGTGGATAGAAGCGTGGAAAATGTAACCGGTGAATCGAACTCTGACGAAAAAAGATTAATTTTCTTCCGATGTATAATGCTTTTAATATATTTGAGCTTCAAGCTTTCTGGATATTCAAATTTGAAAGGAAAATTCTTTTTTTTAATCATATAGGAAAGTCCTGTCTACAATGTAACTATACTGCTAATCTGGTCCCTTACTTCCCATTCGTCATACGTAACTGCTGATGTGAATTTTTTTTTCAATTGATGCAAATGTTTTGTCAGTATCTTATCCCTATTCATGTTAAAGTATCTGGGTGTGCATGTATGTACCCTTATGAGTTGAAAACCACGGAGGAAAAAACAAAGGCATATTTGGAATCAGTAGGTCTTTAATTTACCCACAGCATACATTTTTAGGTCAGATTTTGAAAAAGAATCAGGATGTCACAGCTTTATCAAATTATCTAAAAAAGTCCATCACCTTGAGTGACCATTCCTGTTTCTGGAGAAAAATTTTAAGGGTTTTACATTTGGGTCCACATGAAGAACGGAAAACTACTTTTATTGCTTGAGAAATCAGTTAAAGCAACACTACATTAGCGTTAAGAAACAAGGCAAATACAATCGGCAGACCGAATTCGAAACCGCACAGAGGAAATTTTCATTTTTTTCCTTTAAATTTGTTCCTTCCACAATTTCTTGTCCTTGTGTTGTATTAGACCTTCAAACCTTCTGAATATTTGTGAGTGAGAAAGGAAATATTTAAAGGATTTATAAGATGGGGGATCTATAACAGCAGATGTGACTCGTCGTTCGTGTCACTTCTCTTGAGTGTTAACCCATGTGAATATTAAATCTGTGGAGTCGGTTTCAATCTCGGACTGCATGCAAACCACCTTATCCTCTTTAAGAATACTAGTCAGTCAGACTGACTTTTTCGAGTTGACTATCTACCAACATATCCGACCGGGGAATTTGGAAAAAATGTTTAAAGATAACTAACCTCAGACTCAATTATCCACATCTCATTTCCATCATGTTAATTTCTCTTAACTAAAATAGCTTTTTTATATATGGTTGAAGTGGAACCAAATAGCATTCTTGCAGTAATACTTATATGGAATATTCCATCAATATACCTCAGGCATTTGTTATTTGGTATTACATGCTCAATCTCCTACACTACCCAACTATATATCAATCAGACACATTGACCAGAGCCATAAGTTTTTTCTTTCTGTGGTTTTAACCAATTCAATGATCCTTCATTGTGATAATAATCTATTCAATCTCTTTTGGTTACTTATCTCCCATGAACATTGATATTAAGTTGTCTAATTTACTATAAACTACTTATTTCTTCTATTTTCTATACTCTTGTTAACATATTCTTTAATTTCCGTTATTATTCCATCATGGTTAACCTAATAGGTTCTAGAGGGTTCAGGTTGTCATGGCTTTATCAAATATTGTAAGTCCACCGCTTTTAGTGACCATTCTTATAACTAAAGAAAGAATTTTCGGTATTAAATCAATAAATCTAAGTGTAGTTCGTACTATCCTTAAATCTTCTTATAACATAGTTCCATAAAATAGATAATATGGCATACCACTTGTTCTAAAAGACATACGAACGATATGGAATGGAAATGAATCTCGTTTGTCAAACAATTTATAAACAAACACTCCATTTTTGATTTTGATATCCTAATCTAAGGATGTTGCTTGTATTCCGATGTGTTGACACTTGAGTTCAAGATCATTAGGGTAAATATAACTATAAGATTTTCCGAATTCTCCTCCATCATTAAGACAACACATGTCATTTATGAAATAGGTACAGCCAGAAATGCACGATCTTGCTTTATATCAGTTCTAATCAAAGACGACATGAATATATATTCATGTCTATATAGATACAAATTTGCCGTCAGAGATACCTATGATCTGATGAAGTGATTTATTAACTATTTTAAAGTAACTTTCTCCAATAAGATGGCTAAAAATCGTCTTAAGGTTATTTCATGTAAATTTTGCCATTGTTAGTTTCAAGCCAAAAAGATTCAGAGTTTGTTAACCCAATATAATCACCATTTCCTCCTACAAATGCCAAGTCTATTATTCATTACATTCTCTAATAAGACCTTCATTAGGAGTCATATTTTGAGATAGATTTAGTCCCTTTACGGGAATTTATAATATCTATTTTTCTTTAACGGACATACAATTATTCAATACCTAATAGGGATTTGAATTACAATTAAGTTTACATTTGGAAATATATATTTATGTATGATTGTATATCAATTTAAAAAGAAAACTTCAGAAACAGTTTTTCTAAAAGGTTTAGAATTACAAACTCCGGAAGCTGCTACAACGCGAATACCATTTGGGTTTTTGTTCATCTTATGTATCCAGAACGTAATCAGTAATTTTTTTATATTGTCATCCGTCCTAATTTCTCACGGAGTACGATATTATTAAATATGAAATTATTAGGTTAACAAGTTGATATTTCATACGTGGATGATGGTATTCCGATGATACCAACTTCAGACAATATCCTTTGAATATGATATGTTTTTACATATAAATGATATATTATTTGGTGTTTTATCCATCGGGACCATAACAAATTTATTCAAAAAGAAACTGAACTTGTTCAAAAACAAATCTATCACTTTACCTACAACCACATAGGACTTGTCTATACTTCAGAGTAATCCCCTCCGCTGTCGATACACCTTTCTCAGTGTTTTTCCAATTCTGGGATGGAACACATTTGGGTAGTCGTTCCGGGTGATAGTGTAGAGGCCTCGTGGTGCATTTCTTCCATGTTTTCTTTCGTCTGAAATCAACGTCTATTCCAGAGAGTAGTGCATCTGTCAGCTGACGCAGTGCAGATATTGCAGAAACACAGTGCATTATCAGTTTTCCTCTTGAAATCATCTAGCATAAACATTTTCTTACTTCTTCGGGACCTTCACAGACAGTCAGGTGACGATTTCCACGGATCAGTGCATGCATCTTTTTTCAATGTGGTGGGGTAAGGTTAGAGGGGGGTCCTTGTTATGTATGATCGAATATCAGTTAGGAAATGTATGTTCTGTATCCTTACACACACACACACACACACACACACACACATATATATATATATATATATATATATATATATATATATATATATATATATATGTGTGTGTGTGTGTAAGGATACAGACACACACACACACACACACACATATATATATATATATATATATATATATATATATATATATATATATATATATGTGTGTGTGTGTGTGTGTGTGTGTGTGTGTGTGTGTACTGTGAGTTAGGTATTGGTTTTACAGTTATAGAGCTCGATATTTTTAAATAGAGCTGGTATAATTCTTACGCTAATAGTTGCCAATTTTGACTACTTTTAACCGAAAAAACTGTCTTAGCTAGTTCGGCCACTTGATCTGTATAACGTGCATTAAAAACCAGGCAAAAATTACTGTCAAAGGTCAGGAATCAAAGCTAGTTTTGAATCGGCAAATGGTATACCAAAAAGTATTCAAAACCAGCCCTTCCAAATCAGTTTGATTTCAAAGATGAAGCACTAGATGAGTCTGTCTCTAATCATGAAGGAGAAGAGGAGCACGATGAAGATGAATGCTTGAATGTTGAGGCTCCAGATTAGAAGATCAATCTGATGTAGAGTTAGTTGCTTAAGTATGAATCTAATCAAGACGAAGACAAAATAAAGTTAATATTCATCATAGTTCTAGGATTTCATTTGTGAGCACGGTAAAAACTTAAAAGAAAAATGTTTGCAATTGTTTCTTGGTATTAAATATTCCATGAAAGGTTTGCCATAGAAATTGCAATAGCATATATCATATGAATATTCCATATTTTGCACATTAATAAGTGGTTACCATGGCAATGGATACTTCAAACGTAATTGTTTACTGCAACGAAAGTCGATAGTTCTTGAAAGGGAAAATATCATGTTAAGAGCAATTTTCAAATCGGTTGTCAGCGTTAGTGAGGAATTACAGGACCTGAAGAGAGGGTGGTGAAAGAGAGATAACGTTCTCTTCTTTCTAATCGGTTCATTGCGTTGGATAGAAAGGTGCAATATAGAGAGTGGGCAAAGAGAGAGATATATTTGTTTTTTTTTAAAAATATCTTACTACGTCGTATTATTACTTTTTTTTAGAGCAATTCTCTAGAAAAAAAAAAACAAAGTAGAAAGTACACAAAAGAAAGAAAGAGCAAAAGAAAGAAAGAAAGCAGACTATTAAGAATTTCTAACCAATGAATACACCCCATACATATATTTATAACTTTTTCACTTGCCAATGGATCATATTGCATTTTGGACGATATTCCTCGTTTTATTTTTGATGCAATAATTATTTTTGTTTCGGACAATTTAACGGGGATTAGCTTGAAAACTCAATTGGAAATAAATAGATTTATTACAGGAACAGATGTAGACAAATGCTGTCAAAAATGTATATAAAATTTTGCAGTTTTTGAACAGATGATATCAGGCATTTTCCGGCTATTGCCTCAACTCATTTCTGATGGTACCATTGTATTCATCGACCACACCAAAACCACAAGTTTTCCTCCATTATTTTAGAAGTCACAGGTGCCTCCCAGTGTTTTTTGAAGAGTAAGTATTCACTTTTCTACCCGTAACAACTTCTTCAAAAAATATAGAAGCCACACACCAAAGCGACGAACGGTGCAAATGATTTGTTGCATTTGGTTTGGATATCTTGTGTATGTTAACTATCTCCTGCGTCATGATTATTTTCAAGTAATGTCTTGATTTGATAGCTATCAACCTTAACTGGTCTACCCAACCGCAGTGCATCATTTAGCGAGAATTTTTTTTTATTGAGAAACTTTGCAAACCACTTTTGACACGTTTGATCATTCACAGTACTTCTCCATAAACTGCACAGCTCCTTTTTCTTCGTTTGAGTCACTGTCTTCGCCTTTCTCAAAATAAAAAGCGTAATTTTCCGAAAATACTTCTTATCTTCGATACTACAATCAATGGTAAAACTTGCACACACAGAAATAAATTTGCTGCTGGAGATATCAAAAAGGAGTTGCCTCCCTTGGTGGCTAAAAATGGCTGTATTCTCTCAGCTGGCTTTCATTTTCATTGTGTTAATGTATGCTTTTCATTTGTTGGGTTATTTATTGAGATCATGATAATTACTTTTGTATTTTCATTATTTATTAGAGCCTTCTTATGAATTTCTGAGCATTCTAATCAATGTTAAGTACGCCCGAAAAATCATACGAAGACTCTAATGATTATTGTTCGAATTTTAATTTTTAAAATTATACATTTATAGAAATAAAATTCAGGTATCCAAACAGTTTAGAGACTATCGTATATTTACAAGCTTACTCAACATTTTTAGTTATAAAGTTCGCTGGGAATGAAAAATGGAAAAATCTAGTCTTTCTTAGCCGCTAAGGGAGGCAGCATCTTTTTTATATTGACGGTGGCCAAAAATTTACATCTGTGTGCGCAAGTTTTACCAAATCAATAGACAAAAAATGCCAATTTTGATATTTTTTCACAATGCAATCAAAATCAATATCTTTTAAACTAGGTTGATTAAAACTAAACACTCTTAATTCAATTTAATGACATGAACACGAAACGAACATTTTTGGCCCATCCAATATATCTGACTCATTTTTTTTTCTTTTTAGAGAATCATTTCGAAATTATTTCTAAATAAGTTATCTTAAACAAGGAATGTATTAATATCCCAATATTGCAATGTCCAAATATTGACCCCTTCTCTTGTAAATTACAAGCACCAATCGTGACGATTCAGTGCATTATAAAAGAAATTTCTTCAATGATAATAATGATCCGAGTCGATAGAGGCGTCTTAATGATAAGTTTGAAAAAGGGTCCTCACCCAATTAATATCTGGGTCCTTTCAACTTCGGGTGCTGCTTTAAATAGGAAAGGGCGGAGATTGATTTCACAAGGCAACTAAATAGGGAATAACTAGAGGAACAATTAGGTGTTTTGTATGATGTCCGAAAATTAGTGAGGATGTAGGATCTGCGGAATGTCTTCTCTTTCTCTCTCTCTCTCTCTCTCTCTCTTTCTCTCTCTCTCTCTCTCTCTCTCTCTCTCTCTTTTTCCTCTCTCTCTCCACGAGACACAACTACATCTTTTTTTTATATAGTTGGGTGGAGAAGATCGATTTTCGCTCTAAATGATCTCTTATAAAAGAGACAATCAGAATAATGATAAATGGCGTGTTTAACAAAACTCATCATCATCATCATCATCATCATCATCATCATCATCATCATCAGTCTTTTAACTTCCGTCGTTGGACATAGACCTTCTCCAAGATTTGCCACAATTCTCTATCATGGGCGTCGCAGGGCCAGTATTTCCGGATGAATCTGTCCAGTTCATCTCTCTATCTTGTGTTCTGTTCTGTCGGCATGGGTTTCTTATGTGATCTCTGGGGATCCATGTCGTGAGACGTGATGTCCATCGGTTGTCTTTCATCCTTGCAACACGGCCTGGCCATTGCCATTTGAGTTTTTTTTAATAGTTTCTATGATGTCACGGACACCCGTTTTCTTCCTTATATACTGTGCTGTCTTGTGGTATCTCCATGTAAGGTTGAGCATGATTCTCTCATGAAGCTAACAAAACTGCTGTAGTACAATGTCTACCTTTTTCTTTCGTCATTGAAACAGCAAAAATTATTATCAAAAACTGAGTTAAACAAAGAAAGCAAAATCGCTGCGGTTGGAACTGGGACCTAAAGTGAGGAAAGAAGATGAAGATTAAGACTTTGCCTTAAAGGGTTGTGATGAAGAAGATGATAGTCTTGTCAATAATCCCTGGAGCACTGAGAAAATGCGAAATATGAAGATGGCAGTTGCGTCCTTAGTTATTGGAATGATCGGAATTGTCTCAAAACGCCTGGTAAAAAGAATGGGAGACTTCAAAATCTTGGGTAGAATTGAAAACATTCCGACGGCAGCATTACCAAAATTTGCTAGAATATTAAGGAGTGCGCTGAAGTACGGACGACACTTGTGGTCTCTTGATCTCCACTGAAAGCCACTACTAGCAACAAGACTCAAAAATTGAATAGTGACTAGTGAATAATAATAATAATAATAATAATAATAATAATAATAATAATAATAATAATTACTGCTACCACTACAAACTAAGCTGAATATTGACAGTAGTGGTCGTAAAATACATAGGACTATTTCTTCGATGGACGAATGATGAATTCTTATCGATGGACGGGCGAACTAGGAAACTTACGACGATGCACGAGTCTCTACACCCCTGAGATGGCACAGAGAGATTATTTGTGAAAAGAAAAGGAGGCGACAGAAGACTCATCAGCATAGAAAACTGTGTCATAATGGCAAAAACGGGATTTGCAAAATCATGTACAAGCAAGCATATAGTGATGATATTATGAAAAGCGCTGAAAGCATTGCAGCAAACAATAAAAAAAGTAGCAAATGAGGATTTGGTAGTTAAAACAGGGAAAAAAATAGGAACAAAAGGACTCCGTGTAGAATTCAAAAGACAGAAAATATCGCATACGAG
>OY735217.1:35204968-35237468 GCA_963457665.1 Thysanoteuthis rhombus | reverse complement strand
TTTCAGATATTCTTGAGAAGTTACACTAATGTGTTTGATATCATACACACATACACGCACACGTACACACACACACACACACATGTACCCACACACATACATACACATACCAGTTGACCTTTCAATTGTGGCCTTAGCATCACTAATTATAAGCCGCTAGCGTAGAAAATCACACATAACATCACATAGACAGAACACAGATCAAACTACATCTTTCCTTAGTCGGCCATGGCCTTCAGCGGCCCCGAATTGCTTTCTTAAGATCGTTTTACGGGTTGATAGTGCCAGATGAGGGTGTAGGATTGGAAGGTAACGTATTTGACAGCATATTAGACCTTCTTACCCGCCCCACCCCAAATGACTCAATAGGTAAATCCTAACCTTCGTTGTCCAGCCCCATATTGGCCAGAACTTGAGAAAGAGATAAAAAAAGAACCGGCTGAAAAAAAGGAAAAAAAAAAACGAATTAAAAAAAACAACGCATTTTCTTAATATTTCCTGCCAGAAAGGGGGGTGTATGCTATCAAATACAACGAGTCTCCACTACGGGTGCAGCGGTCTTGAAGCTTAATAAGTAGGTAGTTGTGCAGATCTTGCTTAGAAGTAAAAGAAACACGAAGAGTAGTTTGGTTGACGCCCGCTCACTCTTACCGTTGAGCGGCAGGAACTAGTGGCTAGCGCAAGTCAAACCTTTAAACGCCAAATGAATTATGAAATTTAAAAATCAAGGAATGTTATGCTAACGTGGGAAAGATAAATTTTTTCTCTCTTTTGTAGAACACTCGGTACTCCGAACAAACAAATGAAAAGAAAAAGGAAGAACATTTTAGTTACATACAGCAGGTTTTCGCAACTCAAGAGCTAAAAACTGCAACTCATTCCTCGTTTCTGCTAAGGCTTTGAGCACCAGGAAAATTGTATGAAAACTGATGCTGACATCAGAGTCTTCTGTGTTCTCTCAATGTTTGACTAAACACACGCCCGTACCCAAGCAGACAATTACTACTACTACTACTACATCATCATCATCATCATCATCGCCACCACCATCATCATCATCATCATCATCATCATCATCATCGCCACCACCATCATCATCATCATCATCATCATCATCATCATCATCATCATCATCATCAGTCTTTTAACTTCCGTCGTTGGACATAGACCTTCCCCAGGATTCACCACAATTCTCTATAGGCGTAGCAGAGCCAGTATTTCCTGAATCTGTCCAGTTCATCTCTCCATCTTGTGTTCTATCGGCCTTGGTTTCTTTTGTGATCTCTGGGGATCCATGTTGTGAGACGTGATGTCCATGGGTTGTCTTTCATTCTCGCAACACGGCCTGCCCATTACACAAATATTAGATAATATATACCAGCAACTTTTAGTCAGTCGTTACATACGATAATCGGGGGGATGATTTCCTTGACTTGGGCATACTTCTACACGGAGTACGTAAGCGAAATCAGAAATCAAAGAAATAGTTTCTGACGAAACTTGAACTCGCATTTCGCCCGGAACAACCTTTTCATTTTCTGTGCTCTTTGCTCTAGCGATTGGAAGGTTTATCAATCCAGAGAGTTGTGCTAAAAAGGCTAAAATAATGATATGGAGTGAACCCAGTAATAAGACGATGATGAAATCTGACATTCTTTGCGACTGAAGTAAAAGAGCTTTGAACAAAACAACCTTTCGCCTGTCAACGGATTGTCTCGGATTTTCGATCGTCTTAAAAGCTTTTCTCTGTCACTCCCAATTCTTCCCTCTCAATCTGACCTATAATCTGTCGTTAATCTCTTAAGCCTTTCCTTTCGCCTTTCCGTCCGTCTTCGCTAATCCGCTTCAGTATGTTTGTAAGCGGGGCATCTTGGTTACAGGGGAAATAATCGACAGTTTAAATATCAGCAAATTCCAATGGTGCCTTTTAGTTTTAGAACACAACATGCCAAAGTAACGTTTGTAAACAAACAAAAACAAATTATCCGCTGAATCGGACATTAATTGTTAAATCACCATTAATGCTGGGTATTACCTGTCTTCCATTTTCATTGGCGATAAACTCCTATAATAAGGAAGACACACACGCACGCATATATATATATATATATATATATATATATATATATATATATATATATATATATATATAATAAAAACTATAAAAAAATTGTTTTTCAGCATTACAAAATGGAAAGTTTACATGACTATATACAAATATATATACACTCGAGGTGCTCTGCACTCACACATGGACGTACACTCACACCCACACATATTATACATATATATATATTTATATTCTAGAAAGCTTCACTGTTTTAATCGTTAACAATTTTTTTAAAGAAGCTTTTTGCAAAATACTTGTCATTTCAGTCAGTTATTTCCAAATATCTGTTGAGGCAAGTTATGTAATTTTTCCGGTGTTTCAAATGTTTTACACAGAATTTGACTGAATATGTGTGAATTTTTCTTGTTGGTACAATCAGTTCTTTGCCATGTAACCGTTTCGGGGATTTAAAAACAAAACAGTTATATTAATGGCTCCCCAGCTGGGTTGATCAAATTCCATCACCCCTCAAGTGAGGAAGAGAGAGAGAGAGAGAGAGAGAGAGAGAGAGAGAGAGAGAGAGAGAGAGAGAGAGAGAGAGATTATGTTAATGTTAATTCTCTTTCTCTTTCTTCAAAGAGTGATTTACTTAGCGTTACAGTCTGGGACAAGGTCACAATCATCTACGAGACGAGCTGGCTGACTACTGCTCCACGGCAAGGCACTTCTCTCTCGGAAATTACCATCATCATTCATCATCATCATCATTACCAGTCTTTTATCGTCTATCGTAGGACATAGACCTTCGCCAGAATTCACCACATCTCTCCATTGTGGGCATCGCAGAGCCAATATTTCTAGAACCTGTCCAATTCGTCTCGCCATCCTATATTCTGCCAGCCTCGGTTCCGCATTTGATCTCTGGGGATCCACATTGTAAGTCGTGATATTCATCGGTTGTCTACCATTCTTGCAACATGACCAGCCCGTTGCCATTTGAGTTCCCTGGTGGTTTTCTATGATGTCTCAGGCTCCCTTCTTCCCCTTAATATACTGTGCTCTCTTGTGGTCTCTACCATTCATAATTGAGACCAAAACAAGAAAAGAAAAAACGAAACAAGAAAGAAAACAAAGCAAATAAACACGATGTAATCAACAACAATTCCAACAGTTTGTAGATATAAACAATTTACTTATTGCTTTATTTTGTATACATGATGGAATACATCCGTATAGGTCATCGATATTGAACAAATAATGTTCGAATAAATGTTTTCTCTTTAAATCGGTTTAACATTCGTACTCAATTGAGTCCATCAGATAGGCGTTCGATGCGTCATCAATCGATATCACGATAACACTGATTGGCATAATCACATACAATATCAATATTCGATCTGACTGCGCTGCGCCAGACGTTAAATACCAAAAGCCTCGAAGTCTGTCCACCTGTATGTCTGACTGGTTGATCACTGACTTCTCGTCTGCTCCTCCCATCATTAAGACCAGGAAAGACGTCCATATGCTTTTTCAATTCAATATTTTTAAGCTTTTCTTTTTTTTTTTTTGAAAAAAAAAGAAGAAAGTTTCTTTGTTTCTCTTAAAATATTATCTCCCCCTCATCCGTTTTCATTGACAGGTTTTATATATATATATATATATATATATATATATATATATATATATATATATATATATATATATATATATATATATATATATATATGCGTGTGTGTATACGTGTGCATATGTCTGTGTGAAAAGTGAAAATTCTTATAGACGATGAGGAAAACACACATTGGCCGAATAAGTATTTATTCATGGACATCTTTCAGTCTTAGGGCTTTGAATATTGTTAGTGGTTGGGGTAGGATTGTGTTTAGGATGACCCCAAGCTTTTTCTGATTATCGACTATCTAACCTTAGACACTGTCCGCAAATAGATTTTCCTCATTGTCAATAAAAATTTTCACTATCATATCGGTTATAACTTTTTCATCATTAATTGGTGTTATATATATATATATATATATATATATATATATATATATATATATATATATATATATATATATATGGGTGTGCTTTTTGTATTTGTTAATAGTATAGAGTGCTCTACATGAAAATTCTTCGAATAGAGCTTCAATATTTTTTTATTTTTCAAATTTTAAATTTTATTTATTTTAAAATTTTTTCACTGTATTCCATAACATTCTGACAAAATGTTTCATTGTTTTCCCAACTTTAAGGGATTAATTAAATGTTTTCACAGTTATTTTAATTAATAGATTGAAAAGTTGAAAGAACAACGAAACATTTTGTCAGAATGTAGCGAATTGCAGTATATAATAATTATATATATAAATATATATATATATATATATATTTATATATATATATATTGACAGGTATTCCCCACTTTTTGAAAGTTTAGTTTACGCCACTGTTTCGTTTCTACAAAATTAGTAGCCAGAGTTTACTGCGAGCCGTTATAGAGGCAGCGCATACTTTTTCTCTCTCTTTTACACCCCAGTCTCCTGTCCTTCCCACCATCCAAGCCCCCGACGACTCAGCCAAATATGCTATTATCACTATTTTGGGGAGGGGGGTCCCCATTTAAATTAATGATAACTGCTTCTTTGCTTTACACCATTTTGGCCTACGAAAGTTTTTTTTCATAGGAATGCTCTATTTTCGGATAGCGGGGTAAACCTGTATACTGATATATATATGCATTTATAAATTCATATATTCATATAGATATTTGTGGGCAAGAGTATTTTTATTGAGGTCAGTACGTGTTTGTAAATGAAATAGAAGGATGGTGCTTATAGGTAATAAAGCGAACTTTTCTTAAAGAATTGTCAATAAAAATATTTACTTCGCACCATAATAATACTTCGTCATTCTCCCGGCTTTAGGATCCCGGCGTCAGGGGAAGGGAAGAGGGAAATATATGGTATTATTTTTATAATTATTATTATTATTAATATTATTATAATTAGTACTATCATTTTTTTTTTTAATATTTATTTTTTTGATATAATTTTTATTTCAATGATTGTGAAAATGGTGCTTGTTCCATGTGGAGATTGGTGATGGCCGGAAAACTGTGCGGTCGAAAACATGGAAGAGCAACAGTTTACTTTTTCGGGTCTCTTCGTAAGAAGAAAAATGGAACACTGCTACATGCGATGGTCTTCGTTTACAGCTTGGTCTCTATTACCTCTTTCTCGCGACCAAATAATGAGACGACGTTTTGGAGAACTCTGGAAAGATAGAGAAGATGAAGTCAGTCGCATATCTCTAAATTTTTGAGATAAGGCATTATTATTATTTCTATTATTATTCGGACTATCCTCATCTTGGTTATTTTTGATACAACGTTTCGGCCGTTGTACTCTACGGCCTTCATCAGGTATCATCTGGTAGGTGTGGGGAAGTAACGAACCGAACCCTTTATTTAACCGACGGGGGTATATTGACTGCACTCCCCTCTTAGCATTAGTATTATTATTATTGTCTCACACTGGAATTGAACCTAGAACCATCAGATTACTTAGTAATGAGGATAGTCCGAATAATAATAGAAATAAAGTCAGTCGCACTAACCAAAACATTAATAGCAACGACAGCTGATCGTTGTGTCAAGCTGAAAGTGAAAAAAACAAAAACAAAAAATAACAGATAAATTCAAAGATCTATCCGAGGACGGTTATGCCAAGAATCAAGGTAACTGTTTTAAAAGATCCCGAAGACAACTAGAAAATTGATGTGCTCAGTCTGTGGTTGATGTAAATTTATATCAGTCACAAGCATGGGCGTCTACTACCACTTTTCCCGGAAGGGATGGGAGGAAGAAATTTTCCAAGGTGTGTGTGTGTGAGAAGAAGGATAAATGGGGGCGGGGATATATCCGGATGTTGGTTGTCAGGTAAAGGATTAAAGAGTGCCTATGCTGTGACCTGTCTTAAGCTGTCACTGTTCATAGTGACCCAATGCCACTATCTAAGGTTTTAACTTTCAACCCCCCATGCCCTCAGGGAGGGAAAGGGAAGAAGGCCCGATACAGGGTAGGACAAATGCACCGTTTGCAACCCTCGCCCAGCAGACGTCCATGGTCACAGGACAAGTTCATTTCGAACGTTAGATGGGTCGAAAGAGAGGGAGAGTAAAAGTAAATCTTCCCTTGTCACGATCAACCATCTGTCATTAACCGTGTCGGTCGCAGTGAGCCTAGGTCGTTGACATTCCGTGCGCTGGTAAATCGGGATAAGGACTATTCCTTCAGGTTCATCTTTATATATGCTTTGTCTCTCCTCTCGGGCAAAAGTGCCATCAGTCGTGACGTGTCCATCTGTGGTTACGTCATGCGATCGAATACGCTGCCTGATGCTGGCCATGGGAAGGTTGAAATTGGTAAATAATACCGGAGAAAGCGCGTGACCTGCCTTGTATCTGTAATTGTTACGCATTCCCTCTCGGAGCAAGAGGTTGGTGCAGCCCATGTAAAAGCAAGGGTTATGAAAGCTGATTTTGCAGGCAAGGCCTCTTTATTTGAAACATTATCTTCCATTTATCCTTGTCGTCTTAAGATAAGATAAGTAAAATTGATGCCTGGCCGTGATTTAATGGTTAACAATCTAAACTAAGAGACCATTACTCCTGTAGTGAGTTCTATGCTCACCGGGGCGCTCGATAAATCAGGCAGAGTGCTAGAGTGAGATATGGATTGTAAAAACCGATTCTGAAGAAAGCTTCCTTGTCAACGCATTCAATCCAGTGTTGAATATCAATTACACAGAGCGAACATGCTGTGAAAATATCGCACCACAGTTCAGCCAAATTTAGTTAATACCAAGGTATATATCTCTTCCACCATACACACACGCACACACTCACTAAACACACACACACACACACATAATGTCAATGCACTTGATTCAGCGTTGAATATTCATCACATTGATCGAACATAGAGTGGAAATTTCACACCACAATTCAGCCAAATTTATTTAATACCGAGGTACATCACTAGTAACACACACACACACACACACACACACACACACACACACACACACACACACAAACACACCATGTCAATGCACTTAATTCAGTGTTCAAAATTGGTCACATATATCGAACATACGGTGAATATTTCACCCGACAATTCAGCCAAATTTGGTAAATACCGAGGTATAACTTTTGTAAAACACACACACATACACACTCACACACGCGTGAACCTGCATCAATACCAACGCCCCCGCACATTTTCGCCCACCCAAGTAAAGCGGAACCCCAGCTATAAGCACACAGCCAGAATTACACGTGAAATCGGGCACAGTCACACGCATGGACAGGTAGGCGCAAAGAAGAAAATTGTTTGGTCTTTCTTGATATCATAAAACGATAAAAGCTGATAAATGCAGAGATATTTTTTTATGTCCGCAGCGGTATTGCTCTCCACTTATTGAAACTTTTCCCTTCACTACACCTACCTCTCCTTCTCCTTGCTCTCCTTTTTTTCTCTCTCTCGCCTAAAATAAACTCTTAAAATAACTGAAGTGGAGTCAGGTTCCTCTGGGAGCCGAAAGGGAGCGGCACTTGGCCAGAACCAGTGCCCTGGGACGTTCCACAGTCTTTAATAACATAATTCCTTGTTGCACAAAGACTGAACATATCGGAACTGCCTCAGTACAAGGGAAGTAGAAAAAAACTGGAGAAAACTCGATTGCTGTAGGAACTCCTGTAATTAACCAACGGGTTTCGTCTATGTTTGTGTACGTTCGTGCGTACGTGTGTACGGTTGCGTATGCATTTATATACATGTGTGTAAAATGTGCATGTCTATGTATGTGTGAAAGGATGTTCATACGTATGCGCTCATACGCATGTGAGTGTAAATGGATGAATGGCTTGGCTTCGCGGGAGGAGATTTTGGGAGGGTTTTCCGCGGTCATGGGAGCCTTATTTATTCAGCTTCGGGTTGTGTGGTTAATTTTTATTGTCATCGTTTGTAATGGCGGCAAATCACGATTGCCTACCTTTGGGTCGTTATATCTCAGTGTAATGGAACGACCTTAACTAATAAGAATCAATAGGGCTTTTATATGATTAAACTACACGTACAGCAGGTATTAGGGTGAAACACTTCATAGCGTGCTCTTGAGGTGAACTGAAAAGTTCCCTAACCGCTGAAACTGAGATTTGTAAGGGGATGTCACTCGTTACTTGTTGAGGTGTTGTTTTCAACACTCTTGATAATAGAAGTGAATTCCTTTCAGCCAAATTATTTTCGAACTTTTAGATGTTTTCCGAGTATATTATTGGGGTTTGTTTCTAATATACCGGGCTGTTATGATCGGTGCACTAAACTTTCGAGTTCGTTTCTCGTTCTCATTATTGACTTTCAGTCAATGGCTGACTATGCAATTACATAGAACTCGTTGGACGCACGTGGTAGTTCTACCATTTTGATATGTGATAGTACAGATGGTACCATGATGGTATCATCGGTAGTAGTAGTAGTAGTGAGGTAGTAACCCAACTATTCAAGTGCTGGCACCGAGTGAGGACCAAATTCACAACAGAGTATTGGTCCACAAGACTAGATCACAAACCATTACTCCACGATGAGGTATCTATTCATCCATCTATCTAAATATAAATATATACATATATCAATAAATACATACTGAAAGAGAGAGAAAGAGAAAGAAAGAGAGAGAGAAAGAGAGGGGTTATAATCTCCCATTCTCTGTCTACAATGCATTCAGTTAGGATCGAATTCGCTTCTGTTGTAATGGTCTGCGAGACTTGTAGGCGTAAAAATTAAGAAGGCGATTTTGAAGTTGCTATGATATATACAGATATATATTTGCAAATGAAATGTGTACATTTTTATGTGAGGGGGAGGATATAAAAAATGATGTTAATTGCTTAGGAGCGGCCAACGAGGTGTCTCACGAGATAACTTCTTGCTCTGGCACTTAATCGGATAATGATTCAAGACAATTCATAGCTTGTGTTGAAGCCAGAGAAAACAATGATTGTCTCAAAGCGACTGACGAGATATATCATTAATGTGACGTCAGACTAAAACCTCTTGCTTCCCAATGGTTACTCCGGCGAAACCTGAGTGACAAGACAGCACATAACAAAATTTAAAAAAATCATTGTTGAAAAAAATAGTCTTATCTTTGACGAACGGCGTCTATGGCAAACCCACAATTCTATATAAGATAAGAAAAAAAAGTACGTATGTATAAATTCACCTGATACTGAAATCGCTGGAATGCACTTTGATGGGATTGCCGTCACAGTTGAGGTACGTTTTCGGGGGTTGCCCGTTGGTCGTGTCAGTTCGTTTCTTGGGTGTTTGATGAAAGTGAATGTTGAACTTAGTCGTTTCGGCTAACTTCACGCAGTTGTTGTCATACTGAAAAGGAACAATAAATACTGGATGATTCAGAAAACACAAGTTTAACCCCACCTATAAAGAACAAACGCCATTAGAAAACTTTCTAGAGAGTAATTTCTTGCAAACGTCTTCGCCTTCGTGCAAGCAATTGGCAATGAGTTCATTTCATAATTATCACCCAAAAGTTCTGCCACAAGAAATAAAATTACGGCTTAAAAACCTCCTGTGTAAAAAAAAAAAAAAGAAAATGGAATCGTCAGTGTTATGCGCGTTGCTGTGAATGGGTTGGTCTGCTCGTTCATTTCTTTTTCAGTTTACTACCGTTATTATGTAACTGTAGTCGCTGTTAAAAGAAAACAAAAGAAAAAACGGGACTCAAGAAAACCCGTGTCTATACGCATATATATTCTTGGGGGTGGGTATGTAAAGTTGACCCCTTTATGTCGTACCATGTCAGTAACGTTGAGATGACTTGTGGTCTGACAGAAATAAGTTTTCGTACATGCTTTCCCATGGCATTTACATGAACTCATATAAACAACCAGCTACCATATTTCACAAATGTTTTGACAGAATTGCCCTACTAGGGGCGATAACTCAACTTCGCATATTTGAAGATCTGAAATCTGTTTACTGTTCGGCAAAAGAATATTATAAGAATAATGTTAATTGGAAGTGAAAACTATTTGGGGGAAGCCAGTGAACTATTTCTGTACATTGAGAAAACGGTTTTTGTGTTTTTCAGTATGCAGCTTATTGTTTTGTTTTTGTTTAGTCGTTGTTATTCATATTAACGGCGCTTCTTGTTATTTTTTGTTGCTTTTTGCCTGGAAATTGGGTGGGTTTGAGTTCGGTGATAGTCCCTCTGTGACTGCTTCCAAGTTCTCACCTTGATGAGCACTTTCCCCTCTCGACTCGGATAATGACGCACGTACAAACACACGAGAATACGAATTAGGTCGTAGTCTTCTTCTTTCTCTCTCATTCTTCGCTTTACTTAATTCTTTAGGTGTTTTTATTTGCCTTTTTTCCTTCACTTTTCCTTACTTCTTTCATTTCATCCTACTTTCATTGATACTCTTTTAGAAAAAATCTGTTATTCGTTCATTTTTCTCAAGATTTTTCACTTTTAGTCTTCTTTGTTATTTCTTCCTTTCTTTTAAAAAAGAAATACAGTCAACATTTTCATTTCAGAAGCATTGCCACTAAAAAAACAATAAGAAACACCCCTATCAAGAGTAGAACACTTATGATATATCATTTGTAATATTCATATTACACAATGTCCTTACTTAATGGTAAGTGCGACTCGAAATGAAACCACTGGTTCAAGAGTTGAGGTACATTCCAAGTCATACAAATATCACAAACTTCATCTTGGTCATCATCATGTGAATGCCCCGATCCCAACCCTCCAGCGGGCACCGATGTCTAAAACATCAATTTCGCTGCACCAGTGATTAATCAAGCGAGACCAACTTGTTTAACCATTACCTACACTAAAAAAAAATTAGATTTAGAAATAACAAAAACCTAATTAATCTTAGATAAGAGAGGTGAACTTGAATGGCAATGGGCTGGTCATGTTGCAAGAATGACAGACAACTGATGGACATCACAATTCACAACATGGATCCCCAGAAATCACATGCCAAACCGAAGCTGACAGAATACAAAATGGAGAGATGAACTAGACAAATTCAGAAAATACTGGCTCTGCGATGCCCATGATAGTGAAATGTGGCGGATCCTGGGGAAGGTCTACGTCCAACGACAGACGTTTAAAAACTGATGATAATGATGATGATGATGATGACAGGTCCAAGGTCACAGTAATGGAACAGCGAATGAAGATTGGGCAGCGAATCAGTCGAGAATTTTGTTTGAATCACCTACAGCCCAATATCAAACATGGTGAATGTTAAGTTATGGTGTGGGAAGGCGGAGTGGTTGGTCAAAGCTTCGAAACAGAAAAGGTACAATTTTTCCGAAGGCGGGTCGACGATATTCTTGAAAGAGAATTATTTTTGTTTATAAAAGAGATCAAAGTGTTTACAAGATGATCGTTGGTATGCGCCCCTGTCTGACAAGCGTATCTGGAGAGACTCAAATCGTCTTGCATCTTAATATTGAATTCGTATCTTCTTCGGCTTCGCTTTCTCACGGAATCACCGGGCAGGAAAAAGCATTCCATTCGCCTACTAGCCGATCTGTCTGTCCGTCTTGAGAATAAATAAATAAATAAATAAATAAGGAAAGAAACAGATTTTATGCGTTCCAGACTGTCTCATGACGTAACCAAAGTGGCGCCGTTTTATCTACTTTTTGATGGGAGTTCAGTAATCTATGAGAAACACTTGGGAATCGCCAGGTATATTCGTTCACCGTAATCACGCCCTGCTCGCAGTATGTCCAATGATCTCAACATGATCTTTTCTGTTACGAGTTGAAACGATACACGTGGATTAAATAGGGTGGGTGGAGGGCAAGTTCACTACTTTCTGAATTGTTAACTTCCAAGTATGTTTCATTCATTTCATTCATTGACGGTGGAAACTAAGAGGCTTTATTGCAAGAACGCCTATGAGATACCTTACAATACAGCGAATGAGTTATTTAAACGACCGTTCAAATTGGAGGGCCTTGTGGTTGTCCTGTGTGTGGGATGTAAAGCATGTGTCTCTTAAAGATTAAACCACAATGGAGTATAAACAGCCGGTGATGAAGTCCCAGTTACTGTTGTATGCGATAGCTAAGTGATCGATGCAAGTCTCAGGTCTGGTCGAGACCAGGACTATATATCTACAAGTTCTTATGACCACTCCTTCGGGTACAAGTCTACCGATATCTCTCTCCACCCTAAGAATATACTCAGTTAGCTGCTGTTTAATAGCGAAAATTATTTTAATGTAAGTTTTCCACACTCTTTGCTTGTACCAGGAAACGAACCTGGGACCTTCTACGCGTGAGGTAGACGCCTTAGCCATTACACTACCCGAGCCGAAGCCATGAAGAGGATGCACAAGTAAATAACTTGGCAACTTTCATCCAAAATCTAGGATCGGGGTTTTCGGAGGCTTGGTTCAACATAGCAGAAAGTAATCGCTATTATTAAGTCTAGTCTTGGTTTGGCACAAGGCCACATTTTGAGAGCATCAGCAAGGATAAAATTTACACTCAGTGGCACCTATTTTGGTACAGTGCAAAATCGTGGAAGGAAAACTATTGTGTTGCATCTATCTTCCGATTAGGGGAAACCTGTCTGTAAGCTCTGAATATATTTATTGAGTTTAATTTAGTCCGACCAAGTCAGTGGGGAGGGGATAGGAAATCTCCTTTCGAAATCCTGGCTTTTGACTGGGCTCAAAGGCCGACAAGACATGCAGCTACTTCGGCCATCAAGCAGGCTTTACCCAAAGTCAATTATGGGCTTACGAAGTCTGTACGGAAAGTATCCAGCCATATAATATTAACGGAAAAAAACCAGCCTACCTATTGCAATGGTCCCTTAGTACCTTTCAAAGTCACCCTGGGACCTCATAAATTATCCCAACGTCTGTCTGAAAGGTTTTCTTTAAGGATCACTATCAGCTGCCTAGTCGAGTTCCTATCGATCTCGTTCACAGTTTAGAATCTCTTTGGGAAATTACAAGTCGGAGGAGTCAAATCTGGACTGTAGGTGATGCGATGTTTCACTAAAAAAAAAACTGTTTAAGGGATGAGGAATGAACAGGGTCGTTCATAGTGAATATAACAGTCTCACAGTATACACAGTACACAAGCTAACACAATTGCGTCTCAATACTGACTGGGTAAGCCCACAGGGGAGTGTCTGTTCACGCATGTGCAGTAAGGAGTCCTCTGATTGGTTGACAAGTTACACCGAAGAGGCGCAACCCGTTCTCGAAAGATTCAAAATGGCCTAATACTTGCCGCACTGACCTTGTATGTGTGCGAATCGATTGGTATATATGTCAGTTCGTATGTGGTTATATTTTGTGAGTATAATTGTCAGAAGTGTGTGGGGGGAATGTAAGTGTATACGCTTATGTGTGTGTATGAGAGTATGTGGGGGAGGGTTATATAAGGGTATGCACAGAGTGTGTGAACGTGTGTGTGTTGGGGGGGGGGGTAAATGTGCGCAAACTTTTATCGCCGTCCGTGTGAATGCATGTTATTACGAACGTTTTAATGATTTCTTTCAACTAAAGGACTGAAAAGAAAATACCCCTTCTTCGCTATTTCAGATTTTCTCTCTTATCTTCTGTTTGCAAACGATATGACAGTTCTAAGCGACAGGCATTCCTATGCGTGGAATGCCTTAAATGCTGCATTTTCCGCCATCTTTTTTCATTCCTCAATATTAATCTTCTGCCCCGTTTTTTTCCTTCCTTTCTTTTTTTGGTCTCTCTCTTTCTTTCCTTCTTTATTTCTTTTTTTTTCTTACTTACATTTTTCACTAGGTCTTGTCTCATTCATTTTTTTCTTCATTCATTTCTTTCTTTCTCAATTGTCTGTTTTTATCTCTTTCTTTGTTGCTATCTTCTTTGTTCGCTTGTTTGTTTTGTTCTCCTCTCTTTTTGCTATTACCATTTCTTGTCCTCATTCATTTCTCTTTCTTTCTTTCTTTCTTTCTTTTCCCGTTTTTCTCACTTCCTTCCCCTTTAGCATTCTCATTTTTTTCTTCTTCCCTCTTTTTTCAGGGTCCCAATTCATTCTTTTCCTCCTTTCTTCTTTCCAGTGGATAGCCCCTTTCTACCAAATTTCATGGCACTCTTTACTTTTCTGTTTTTATGACCTATTCCGTTTCCAAGTCCCTTTTCCAGTTTTATCTCTTTCCAACTCTTTCATTTCTCTCTCTCTTTCATCAAAGCTCTTTCCTTTCTTTCTGTCATTCTCTCTTTTCTTTCATCCTCTCCCTCCCTCTCTCTCTTTTCTCTTTAATCCGTGTCTGTCTATCTCACTTGTCTTTCCTTTTTTTTTTTAACGTCTAATCGTCTTCAATGATTTATTACTTTCTGCTCTTTTTTTTTTCTTTCACTGAAACTAAAGGAAGCATTAAGCACCACGTGCAGTCAGGCTGCCAAGATCGGCTGGATCTCCGGCCATCAGTTAACAAAAGGTCATCGAGCTGTTTGGGTGGAGAGTTTGTTATCTTTAATAAATCCCTTTCTGGCAGAGATTTCTAGAGCCAAAGGTTGCATTCCAACCCGGATTAGTAATGATTCAATTACTGGCAAGAGGGGGACGGCTATCTATCTATCTATCTATCTATCCATCCATCTATCTATCTGTTACTTGGGGGCTGGATAGCCGAGAGAGTCACCAGCACCAGTGGCCGGAGTTCGAGCCAACGTAAAAAGACCTAATTATGACTGTTATTTTACATGACAGGCAAGACTTCTCCGCTTGGAAGTTTAGTGTTATACAACCTTCTTTTTTCCGTTACCCCATATTCTATCAATTAAAATCTTATAATAATTTCAAGGTAGACTTATAAGATCCTCATCACTCTCTCGTTTGACCTTGCACCATACTAAACTAAGCTTAGTTGATATGAATTACCGAAAATCAGTGAGATATGTTGATAATATTGGTATCAATTAATTCTCTATGCGTTGTAATCTTTAGCAAGAGTAACTACTGCCTATTAATCAATAGAGTGGAAGTCTCTCATCAATTTTAACCTTTTTCAACAAACACTGAAGTTTCTCCAATAATTATTTTCTCGCCTTTAGGAAGCTTTGTAATAACAAGAACCATTTATTAAAAATAACATTGAAAACTTCCGAATATATTTCGAGGTCAAGAATTTCTCCTATTGAATTTTGTTCTGTCAAAATTCGACGTTTCATGTGGTATATAATTTAATTTATGAAACTTTGAACAAGCTTTGCAATCAAAGATGGCAAAGGTTTATATCCTCTTTTATATGTGCATGCGTTTATGTGCTTGTTTGTGTTTTTCAGTGCTTCTGGCCACACTGTTTTGTCTACAGTCTTGAACATTGGTATCAGTTTTACCCCAGACCACTTTTAACGGTGTTTTTTTTTGGGGGGGGGGGTCTTTTGGGGGCCTTATTTTATGTTTTTATTATCAACATCTTGATACCATTGATACAATTTATTCTGATCATATTTATTCTTCGATTGAATTCTTTTAAAATTACTTCAAAATTTGAAGCTACAGTAGTTCGATTATTGACTGTGATGGCGAGCTATTATTATTTGTTTCGAGACTTGAGAATTGGAAATTAAAACAAAATCACTTGAGGTTTGGAAATTAAAGCAAAATCACAAAAAAAGATTTCGGGACCTTTATGTTAATTGCTGGCTTATCAATTACTTTCAAAGAACGAAATGAAAAAAAAAACAAACAGGTCTGGTTAGTCACTCAATGAAAAACGCCGTGAGGCCAACTTAGTTTTGCAGCATACCATTTGGGGGGGGGTGAAAATTGAAAAAAAGGGGTGATTAATGAATGAATTACACCTCTTTGTTGGGAAGTGATCATTAAGAAAGTCCAAGTTTTCAAAAAAAACAAAAACAAAACAAACGTGAAAGCTGCCGGACATTTGGTGGTTGGGGGGGGGGGCTGTGCGTGAGATGCATACACGCATACGAAGTCAGCCAGACCAGTTTGAAAACTGAAGAAATCCATGTTGGCAGTTGTAGTTGACTGTTTCTAAAAGAGAGAAAAAAAAAAAAAAAAGAAGAAAAACAGATGCTGGGAAAGGCTCAGCTACTTACACAAACGCTTTTCAACTTGGAAAGCTGTTCCAAATATTTAAGATGTTCTAATCTCCCGCATTTGTTGATCATGATCACGTTACCGGTTGTGTCACCGAAGAGAGGCTGGAGAACTTCTCCGTTTTTGGCAAGAGTCACCGCCCATGTATCAATAGAATGGAAGTCGCCCATCAAACTGGTCCATTTTACTGAAAAGACAAAGATTAGAAGTAAAAGGTCGATTCAATGAGAATTCCCAGCGCGTAATCCGAAACGAAGGAAAACAGGTCTGGTTAGTCTCTCAATAGAAGCCGACACATAACCAATGCCATGCTAGGGACGATCAATCGAAAAATTGGAAAAAGAGTGTGATAAATAGATAAGTTACTTCTCTCGCCTTTTGTTGCGTAGTGATCAACAAAAAAATGTCTAAATAAAAAAAAAAGAAAGTAAATGTAAATGCTGCTGGGCACAAACTAAGGGATCAATACAGTATAAAATTATTTTTCTAATTGAACCCTCGCTAAAAACCTATTTAAGGATAGAATTTTCGAAGGATAAAAAAGCTTTTATTTTTTACAGACATAATGAGTAAATGTTGAAATTTCATCCCTCAAGCTCCATCGGTATGGCCTGTAAATGTGATATGTAGTCAGCCAGCCAACCAACCAGATCAACTTGAAAACTGAATAGACTGATTTTAGCGACAGTTTTAGTTGACGGTTACTAAAATTTTTAGGAATATCGCCTGGGCATCTAGTTTAAAAGGCCATTGTTCGCGAAGAGGGTTCGATCCTCTGTGAGTGCCGTACGACTGTGAACTTGTTAGAGTAAGCTAAACTAACAAATAATACAAATAAAAGCTTGAAATCAATAATATCATTCTGCGTGTCCCTACCTGAGTTCTAATATTACGCTTCCAGTAGTAATATAAGGGGAAAGTTAGGTAGATCAATGAGAGGGTAGGAAGAGAGAGGGGACAGAAAAGAAAGTTAGGTAGTTGAATAATAGAGCTAAGAAGAGAGGGGGACATAAAAGAAGGTAGTTAGGTAGGAAGGTAGAGGGGAGAGAAAGTTTGGGAGTTTACTGAGAGGGTAGGAAGATTTCTGTACTTGAAAATAATCGACTAATCGATGTTTGAATAACATTCAGATAAAACCATGGACAGGTATATGAGGAGGAATAGAGGAAGACAATGAGAATATTTAGGCAAAGGTTGAGTATCCATTGGTTCAACTAGTATAATTAATACAACTTAACAAATAGTTCTACTAGTAATTATAATATAACCCTGTATCAAATACTAAATAAAACTCTGTATACCTCGGTCTTTAAACATCACTAAATAAAATATTCACTGAAAAGTAATTACACATCTCTCAATGTGTTAATGATTACAAAACTATTAAAAAAACCCAATTGATTCATGCTCACGCGCATATTCCTTTAGTATAGTCCCTATCCCGCAAAGCATGAGCCATCGGGTCGCGAGGAAACGATATGATCTGGCGATTATAATTTTCCTTTCTTTGGAAACAAAAAACAAAAGCATATTTATTTCCTTGAGTTCATGATATTGAATGTGTTAGATAAACCCTTTTAGAAACAAAACTTGATATATTAACCACTTATAAGTGACTTATAGTTGACAACGCCTAAATTCCGATCGTGATTAACCACCCCCTCCCCCGTCTATTGGTCTGCAAGAATATCGTCAATATTAGACCGGCCCGTGGCGAAAAAAAAATGGCTTCAAACCACTGCTCAAATACATTCCCTGATTGTTGAATCTGTTGATATCATCATAGATGTGAAGTTTTCATTCAATTCAGTCTGTAATGATAAGGATGCTTCCAACACTGATATTTAACAAAATTGGTGCTATTTCATCGTAAGCATTCATTGCTCATGGAGAATTATTCATTTATTCGCAGGACAAAGACCTTTTCAGTTGTCAGTTTAACTTATCCTTCGTTGGTGACAAGGCAAATCAGTATATATAACTGTTATAAACATGGGCCTGCTTGGTGGGTTTATACAGTTGCCTGTTTATCACCGGCGCCAGCAGCTGGCGTTCAAGTATTGGTAAAAGTCAGAAACATGGAATATCATCTTCGATCGAAGAAAAATACCTGGGTCTATTTCACCTCAGACTCACCTTCATCTACGGTCGGTGTGCAATTACCATTTGTTCTGGAAAATAAAAATAAGTACTGTCATTTTTAGTCAATGAATATGGAATAGCAAGAAATTCTAAATCCTTTATGAATTAAAAGATTCTCTCAACCTTACAGAAACATATACTCATGGTGTCTGTGGAGTTGTGTTCATACACGATGGCCTTGTATCGAACTATGTTGACCTTAGTAGAAATCAGGAAAAGAGAATCGTCATCCGCTAAAGATATCAGCTTCATAACTGTGAAATTACTTAGATCTGATTTTTATGACCAATTTTAGTTATTTGGTGTCATAACATTTAAACACAACACCTGTTTCAACGAGTCAAGACATCATTGGCAGTTCATGACGTATTATGTATACTTTAGTAAGTTCATCTTAATCTGAACGTACGGCTACAAGTGCGCAGCACTCAGTGAGGATCGAGCTCACTACTTAATACTAATGAAGTTCTCGACCAACTGAATATATCTCTACAGCAAAGCGCCCGATTTAGTTTAGTCTGGCACAAGGCAACAAATGTGCTTGACTAATTCGCTAAACATTACTCTAGAGAGAGGTGTCTGTAGGGGTAATTATCAAATTTGACTTAGTCTAAAGCAAGGGCACAATTATAGAACACCATGTGGAGATCGATCACAGAGCAACAATGTTCGTCCAGCTCGTTAACCATTACCACACGGCGAGCTCCTTATGACGTACAGGTATTTACTGAGCTAAACTTGCTGCAGCACAAGCCACAAGTGTGAATCACCCAGTGCGGGTTGAATTCATTAGGAATACTATATGATACAATATAATATCCAATGTATGAAGGATTTATTTCATGACGTGCTCAATACATTCAACTTTAAACATAAAGTTGATTCAGGATAGAGCTAACGTGTTTGAGTAGCGGATCCTTACTCCATTATATATATATATATATGTGTGTGTGTGTGTGTGTGTGTGTGCGTGCGTGTGTGTTTGTGTGTGTGAGAGTGAGGCGTCATTATCAATTGTTCCCAAGCTTTCTCGATTTTTCTAGGTTTTATCTACCGTAGATATTTGAAATGTCGTAATTTTACCAAAATACAAGAGTGTAGCCGGGGATTTGGGGCTCAAGGGGCCAAGCTCATTAACGTTCCCTCCAATATTCAGTGCAGTAAGTTCCCAACCTGGTTGTCACAGACATTGTACAATATCAACAGAAATGCAGCGGGTGAATTAATATTCATAATTTAAAATAACAAAGATCGTTCCACCCTTCCCTTAGCTCTGTTCCCGCCAAAACCTTTTTTTTTAAATTTCAGGTTCTGGAATAACAAAATATCATTTTAAATTAGGGGTCAATTTTCAATTGGATAATCGAAGGGTTAAGTACAAAATTAGGTGAGAAAGAATACCGGTGCAAACAAAACTGCCTATTTATGGAATATGAGTCGACGATTACAGCCGTGTATTTCGGTGCGTGCCAGACTCGGGTGGCGTACGGGTATCATCGTCAAAGCAAAAGGAGGAGAAGGATAGAGGATAGGCATCAAATGGTTTAAATCATTAAACAAGTGTTGCACTAAATGAACCAACCATCTTACACATGGCTATCTACCTTTAACTTTATCGTAAATAAAAGAACTTCTTTGTACGGCTTTATATTTAATACCAAACAGATAACTGACAGTTGAGTAAAAAAAAGAAAATGGTCGATTATATATACGGGTATTCGGGTGTAGGTGGGTGAGCATCTGACAGAAAACGCGTACCATCAAGGAGAGGGTGGAGTTTGTGATGGGTGATAAAACAGGTAAAAAAAAATTTAACAGGAATCACACTAATCGACCTGCACTGGGAACGTTGGGGAAGGGGGGAGGGGGGGAGTTACGCACCTTGACTCTTCCCGGTCGCCATTTTGGTTGACTGGTAGGTAATGCACGTTCATCTTAAAAAAGGCGTGTTTCAACATATAAATGAGGATCATAACTGAAAATATATAAAACAGATGCATATGATGAATATATGTACATATATATATATATATACACACACACACACACACACATATATATATATATATATATATATATATATATGTATACATATATATATATATATATATATAGCGAGAGAGAAAGAGAGAGAGAGAGAAAGGTAGTGAGGAAAGTCTATATCGCACATATATATATATATAAATCTCTCACACTCATACATATATAGGTGTGAATCTTGCACAGACACGTACACACACTAATACACACACGCATATCTTTCATTAAGAATGATAGACGAGGAGCATTTCTTTAATCTTTTAGTGGGTTTTCTTTTAGAAAATAGCTATATTCATTGAAACCAAAGATCTGTTCACTTGTACAAAAATAAGAAGAGATTACTGAAAGATTAAAAAAAAGCTCCTTGTCTGTCATTTTTAATGAAACATGGCTAAAAGAAAACACGCTGCCAAAGAATATATATATATATATATATATATATATATATATATATATATATATATATATATAGAGAGAGAGAGAGAGAGAGAGAGAGAGAGGGAGAGAGAGAGATATGCATTTATATATGCATATATCTGTATCTATATATACATAAATACACACGCACGCACACACACACATATATACATTACTACCATGAATTCAACCATAAAATAGAAACAAAATGCAAAACAATAAGTGATATATATATACACACACAAATATATATGTATATATATACTCACACACACACACACACAGACATATATATACATACATGTATATATATATATATATATATATATATATATATATATATATATATATATGTATATATATATATATATATATATATATATAATTAGTTTGAGCTTTGATCATGCGAACAATAAACAAGTCAAATGTAATTCTCACTCCCTACCTCTTTCTCTCAACATTTTGCTTTTTACTATTTAATTGTAAGTTTTAGGGAGGAAATATACAATTACACACACACACACACACACACACACACACACACACACACACACACACACACACATATATATATATATATATATATATATGCGTGTGTATTTGCGTGTCTTTTATATAATTCTGTCTTTTTCATAGTTGCTGCATATCAAATCCGACTTATTAAATACTAATCTACCAAAAACAAAAAAGGTATATATATATATGTATATGTATATATATATATATATATTAGACGGATAGAGGTAAAAAGAGACTGCTAACCAGTTCATATGAGTGATCTCAACGTAAACAAATAAAACATTTTCAAAAGAAAAAATTGAGTTATAACGAGTAACAGTATCTTATTTCAGGAATGGAGGATATTTGACGTTGCCAGTCGATGTACTAAGCTTAGTCTGGCACAAGGCCATGGTGGTGCAGTACGCCGCTAGGGTTGAACTCACAAATAATGGCTCACGACTATCAATTCAATGAGAGCTCTACGGCAGGTGTTCACGGGTAAAAATCTTGGCCAAGTCTTGCATAAGGCCCCAATTGCAGGACAAATACCACAGATTAATGCAGTAACGATGGTTAGCTGGACTAGTGTCTTCATTCATAGCCTTGCAACGGGGTCCTATAGGCGGCGGCAGGAGAGTGGAGCAAACAGGGCCTTTGCCTCCACCCCCTGTCAGGCGTTTTCACTTATGATGAGGACGTTGAAAGTTGAAACCTAATACCCAATAAAGGATTGTGGTGCCGTAAAATTGTTTTATGTAACCCCAAATTGATGTATCCCTATAAAACGATGATATTATTATTAGCTGGTAACGGTTACCACCTAGACATACATACCAAATGTATTCTTTTGCACCCCGCTCCTGGAAATATACAATTTACATCCCCCTGAAAAGTGGTTGCGGACCCTATGTTGGTGCCCTGAATAGATACTTACTAAGCTTAGCTACATCTAGCAAAAGGCAACAATATATATATATATATATATATATATATATATATATATATATATATATATATATATATATATAGATAGATAGATAGATATATATATATATAAATGCAGATAGATATAGATAGATAGATATTCATCATATTCAGTGAAGATTAATTGTTCTTGACCAAAATAACCTGCCATCTACCGCTCTACGGCAGGCGCCGAATGTGTTCGCTGGTAATGACGTTTGTATGTATTTAGTATATAAAACCTAAAAAAAATATTTCTCAACGGAGAATTAATGAGAAATAAAACACATCAGTAAACTAAACATTTTCGGTGAAGGACCTGAAGCGAAGAAAGAGAAAAAGAATAATCAGCAGTCTATCTATGTGCATACACACAAACACATGCACTCACTCACTCACTCACTCACTCACTCACTCACTCACTCTCTCTCTCTCTCTTTTTCTCTCTCTCTCTCTCTCACACACACACACACACACACACACATATATATATATATATATATATATATATATATATTAATGAATGGTTATATTATCCGACAATATTTGTAAATGCGTTATATTATTTGATACTCTACTTCAAATGTCCCCCCCCCCCGTTGTTACGCGGAGAATGAATCACTCGTCTTTATACAGCATAGATAGAAAAAAAAAATTAAAGAAAAATTGGGCTTCTGCAGGAATCGAACCCACGGCCGATATGGTAGCTTGACACCCAGTCTCAGCAGTTTCATTTGTAGAAGTCTCCTTCGGACATGTACACAGTGATCTCAAAGAGAGTAATGCTCATCAAGGGTAGCGGCAAGAGTTCGTACTACATTCCGCGAGTAGTATATGTGCGTTTGATGTTTCTATGAGCATTCATTTCATCAAGTGTGACTGGACAGGCTTTCTTGATGACTACAATCCTCTCGTATGAAAATGTATGAGACTGATTTCAAGTTGAAAACTGAAACTTCTTTCATAATGCCGGATTGAATTTCATTTTATGAGCGAAAGATTTAAATATAGACCATGGGGAAAATGTATGTTTTAATGTAATAAGTCTATAACATTTGTTGAGTTGAAAAAACATTCGAAAGTGAGTAACAAAACAGACTTATCTATTTAAAAAAAAAATGCTGACCTCTAGACTGTTACAGGGTAAGCCGGATATAGTGATCACTCTGGAACAGGTTTTTTTCTAGATGAAAAATAACCGGCTGATAACGTTAATGGAAGGATGTACAAAGTGAGCCGCTTATTGTGGTCAGTTGAACAAAAGCGTTTGAGACCGACTGATTTTGATTATGAATTGCTTGATTACAATAAACGGCTTTGCTTAACCTGGTACAAGGTCAAAATGAGTGAGGTTGTGGTGTTGGAGAAATTGTAGGCAGGGAGATTGTGTTGAATATCATCTTCCAGGTACTGTTTGGACCCGGCTCACCGGTTCCATTCTTCCTGTCGTTAATAGTTCGGTCATCATCATCATCAGTCTTTTAACATCCGTTGTTGGGCATAGGATTCGCCACAATTCTCTATCATGGGCGTTGCAGAGCCAGTATTTCCTGAATCTGTCCAGTTCATCTCTCCATCTTGTGTTCTGTCGGCCTCGGTTTCTCATGTGATCTCTGGGGATCCATGTTGTGAGACGTGATGTCCATCGGTTGTCTGCCATTCTTGCGACATGGCCTGCCCATTGCCATTTGAGTTTTTGGTCAGGCCATGTTGCAAGAATGAAAGATAACCGATGGACATCACGTCTCACAACATGGATCCCCAGAGATCACCAAAAGGACAAAAAAACTTTTATAAAAACTTGCCTCTATCCATCAATAGTGGAAATGGTTATAGCAGCTATTTAGCGACCCCTGCTGAAGCACATTAATGTCATTATGAGAGAGAAGATAAACCATGTACTTACATAACCAGTCTTTTTGCACTATACCATTGCAGTGCGCCAATGGCATGATGAGTGGACAAAGAGTAAAGAGTGTCCAGTTCATGCCTTTTTCATAGGATTCAGTGAAGAAGTAATACGAGAATGCTCAAACGACGAGTTAAGTTTTAAGGTTAATAATATTTACCTCACCTCACATATACAGAAACGAATATAGAAGTATATATGTAGACTGCCGGGCCCCCAAATTTAACCGAGTTTCTTTTAATCAATTTATTTGCAATTACTCTTTTATACTTACAATAGTAGGGTAATATTCAACACTGTTATACTACAGTGCATTCATCGTTAGTGTATGGAGTGACCTTTCCCCTCGTTTTCCTTAAAAAACCGAAGCTGCTTAGTCAAACTGTCCGATAGTTGTTTACAGTGTACGGCTTCAGTGTGGTTTCATTCATTTCTGACTGCTTCCCACAAGTAGTCGGTTTTCTCAAAATTGTCTCCCAACCTGTTTGGTCTTAATATGTGCCCATATGTTCTCTATCGTTAAGATCTCTTATTTGATGGAAAGCACTTGGCCCGTTTTTTGCCCAGGAGTATATGTATGTATGTATGTAGGTGTTAGTTACATTGAAAGGCATATACAGGCTGCCCTCATTTTACTCTGGGGGATGCGTTCCTGGAGGGGATGGTGGAAACGAAATCCGGAAACAAAATATATCCATTATATGAGCTAATGTTAATATAAGCTTTTTACTAATAAATGTAGCATTTACGTATTTTATTATATGAAAGAAATAATAAATAACTCGATAAACTACAACCTGAATTACCAAAAGAGGAAAAAAAAAATTTGGGACAAGTTTCAAAACGGCGTTATTGTTAATTGGCGTAAATCAAGGCAACCGGTGTAGCTGACGTGACATGTTTAATGAAAGGAAACCTCTTTTTCAATCCAACTGCTTAAGTGGATTTTAATAGGAAGTTAAGTCAGTCTTTGCGTTTGATAAATGAAGTTTTTCTCCTTTCGCAACTGAAAGTATTATCTCCACACGCGCACACACTTATATATATATATATATATATATATATATATATATATATATATATATATATATATATATATATATATATGCAGAGGTGGCGCGTGGGACCCGTAGACAAGTAACTGTGGAGGGTAAGCACCGGAGCTCTAGGAGTGGAATATGTCTAAGGAACACTGAAATAAATATGATATATATATATATATATATATATATATATATATATATGTGTGTGTATATATATATATATATATATATATATATATATATATATATATATATGTGTGTGTATATATATATATATATATATATATATATATATATGTGTGTGTATATATATATATATATATATATATATATATATATATATATAGCCTGACATGTAGCTATTAGCTGAATTTTTATCTGATATTTTCACGGTGTAATCTTTGATCTATACGATTAATATACAGCACTCTCTAGAAAGGAGATCATATTGACAAACATAAATAGTCCAAATAATTCAAGCAATAATAACGCTGATTCATCTCAGAACTTCAGACAATAATAAGAAAACCGGGAACACCTCAGCTAAAAACTTGCGATCAAAACAACACAAGCGAGGGCACTATTCCGAATAATTCATGCGATAATGACAGCGCTTCATCTTGGTAAATCGGACAACGTTTGTTCATTTTACACCTGTCTGACAGGTAAGTTACACAACAGTCACTTGCACTGAGGCGTCGGAACAAACATTGCTAACCCACCTTTTTCATGGCTCACCGATCTCAGTGCTTGTTATGCGTATATAGTTATTTGCGCAAAACGATTTTATGATACAACAACATCGCTTCAAAGCAAAGCGTCAGTGGGAAGGGAAACAGTCAATTTCTGGACTGGACATCACTTGTCTCCTGCGAACGTATTTGTATCCAATTGATATATACAAAATTTTCTGGCTACTTTAACAACTACGACCAGATGCACAAAGCGAGCTCTCCTCCTAACGTCACTCAATAGTCAACCATTTATATAAATCTAGCCCTCAGCCGAACAAAAGTGACAGGAGGTGACATCACAGTAGCAGTAAGAGTAGTGTTAGTTTAACTATTCGACACAAATTCATCTCTGTTAATTTAATCGTATTGTTCTCGGAAATTTTGAAGTAAACCCTCATTTCTACCCGGTAGGTAAGGTAGTTCTCATCCTTTGCTTTACTTATCTATGTTTGTTTTATTTATGTCAGGTTGAGCCAAACTTCCTTGGGATTCGAACTTTCACCTCGTTCCCTCCACCAATCTATTCTACACAACATCGTCCTTCCGCTGGGCCAACGCACAGACTAGATCAGATGTTGAACGCACAACTCCAGGAAACGGGAATAAATGTGCTGGTCGGAAGAAATGGAACAGAACAATCATCAGGGTCTGCTTGGTAGATGAGATGGTTGCTTTTTTTCTCACCTGTGGTCAGAATTCGAGCCAGGTGAAAGAATTAGAAACGTTGGTTGAAAAGCCTCCCACTTGGAAGACTGTCCCGACAAAATCATCCCAACCCTATTTCCCATCATTTGAAGAAGTGTCATTTGGAGCAAACATGAAAAAAATGATCATTAGTTTTGATCTATCATCAAGAATCCTGTCTTCGATGAGAACTTGCTACCGCAGTCGGGGTTCAAGTGTTGCTTTGGGAGATGAATTTCGTGAGAAGCGCATTTTGCATAATGCTTGGTAAAATCGTTTTTTTTTTTCTTCAAAAAAGACCGTCGGACCGTAACTTTCAGTGGTGATTCTCTCCAGGTATTCATCTATCTAACTTATCTAACTTAGCCACCAGTTAGCATCAGGTTATACTCTTATGAATGTTTGCCCAGCAAGAGCGGAGAACAAGAATGACGCGACGTTTTGAAAACCTTAAACGACCCCCGTTCGCCGATATCACCGCCTAAGCAAACTGCATATAGTATTCATCTCACCTGTATATCGTGCTGGTCCTATCCACCGGTGTTTGTTGGAAGATCGCATCAAATACCCACTGAAGCCAAAACCAAGGATTAGTCCACAGTAGCAGGCCAATTTGTGCCCGTAATGGACACTGTAAATATTTGTTGATCGCTGAAAACCTAGAAAAAGAGAAGAATGACAAAAATTATTACCATGGAAGATTCCTTCTAAGTTTATCTTACGAGGCAACAAGTGAAGAGCACCCAGTAAGGAAAGAACTCACTACCTGTTTGTTATGATCTGTTACAAAAATCTCGCTAACGATTACGCCATGGCTAGGCACTCTAATAAGTATTTACGAGGCTTAGCTTGGTTGGATCCTAGGCCACAAGTATGGATACCTAATGAGGATTGAACTCACCACCTAGTAGTAATGGTCTTAGACAAGTTAACTAACTATTTCTCGATGGCAAAGTGTCTTTATAGATATTTACTAAGTTTAGCGTAGTCTGATACTAGACCATATGAAGTATGGACCCCCATTTAGGATCGAACTCATTATCTGTTATTGTCTACTAAACTAGCTTGCCAACCACGGTAAGGCACCCACATTTATATTTATATCTATGATATATATATATATATATATATATATATATATATATATATATATATATATATATATATATATATATATATATATATATATATATATATATATATATATATATATATATTGTATATATATATATATATATATATATATATATATATATATAAACTAATATATTTATATAAACAAGGTAAAAATGTTAATGATCATGATGAATAATTTTACAAATTCCACAATTGTAAAAGTAACGGAGGAATCTCATCAGTATGAAATCCGAACTCTGGTTTCCGAAGAACATAATCTCGTTCATGGAGCACCTGGTGTGTATCAAAATCGCTAATAACGCGCTGCAGCACCAACAAGCTTCTTAATTACTTCGTCCAGCAGATCAAGTTATTGTTATTGGCCTAATGTCAGAAACACTCATTTCAACCCAAGCACTAGAGAGGCTTTCATTCTTGGTAGAACCGTTGCCATTTAGAGGGCAGAAATGTTTTAAAGACGGCTTGTTAGTTGTGTTCGGAAGACGACGATTGCTACCTTCGTTCATCTATTTCTAGTCTGAAAACACTGCTGCTATGCAGGAAAAAAGCGTTGTTTTTCTCCAAGTTTAACTACGAATTGCATTGACGTTGCTTTTGTACGTTCATTAGAACAGATTCAACCATCGGTTTTTTACTTGCTCAAATCAAGATTGTTATTGCTTAAGAAAGGAGGGCTTTATTGCAGTGATTTTTCGTTCTCTTTGCATCTCCTAATAGAGCGTCTGGCGTAGAGTGATGGTCTGTGGAAACCAGTCTCACTAGACCGGTGCTTTTCGGAGCCCCACGGTACATTCCTCCCAGGTTTTCCCGAATTCCTCTGACGTTTTTCACCATTATCTTTTCCATAATACATTCCTCCTCTGGCTAAAATTCATCCCCTGAGGAAATTCCTTCCTTGGAAGCCGAATGGCCCCTATCTCGTTTGAAAAACACTACGCTAGATCATTTGCAGGCAAAGAGAGTTCGATTCTAAACTTGTGGCGTTGAGTAGGATTAGGGTAAACTTAGGAAACATATGTATTTATATATATATATATATATATATATATATATATATATATATATATATATATATATATATATATATATATATTTTTTTTTTTTTTTTTTTTTGATGGGTTGCTCCTTTTTCCCAACATAAAGCCCGGACCTTGTGTCACATTTTGCTCTTGTGGGGGAGTAAATAAATTCGCGATATAAGCACTATACTTCCTTCTTAACATCAATTGGACTAACTAAAATCGACCTTTTTTTTACGCATTGTGTCTATAGAGCAATTAAATTAATTGGAAGCTATTTCCGGATCTTTCTTGCTTTTATCATAACGTTTCAGTCGCTATAACCTCCAGGCTTCTTTACACTTGTTAACTTTCGAACAGAAGTTTTTATTTAATCCACAGCGGTATACTGCTCTAATTCCTATACATGTCTCGCCCTGTGTCCTTTGGGTATTAAAACTGTAAGGCGTTTCGTACAATGCCAATTTGTCGCTCTACTTAGCTCAAGCTGCCGTTTATTTCTACATTACCTAACACAGGAATCGAACTCAGACTTTCAGAAAGCCAGATCAGTTTTACCGTGGGATATGACCAAATTGATAAAATCTCTGGTTTAGTAATCGAAACGTTGTAATAAAACTGATAAAGACACGAAAACAGGCCCGAACGAATCAATGTATAATAGTAACAACGTCAGGAAGACCGGAGGGCAGAGCGGTCAAAAATATTGTAATAGAACCAACAAAGACGCAGAAACTGATATGAATGTATTAATGTATAACAGCAACAACACCGCGTCCCAGGTGTTCAGACGAAATAAAGAACATGTAAACACCATAGAAAGATAATGATTTTTACTTACCTTTAATAATGTGTAAGGCACAGGTCTCTGGATCTCGGGTACCGTACAAGAACATGCAGAGTACATCACCGGAACCTGAATATGAAAAAAAAAATGTATATATATATATATATATATATATATATATATATATATGTACATGTACTAGGTTTTTCCTGATATCACAAGCAGATTTTAGCAAACAAATAGAGACACAGCAAACACTTATATAGCTTACATTGGTTAGAAGTAGATACTAACATTTTCATAATACATTTAGCGTGTGAACAAATATAAAAACTATAATATTAACTAGTAACTGTTTTGCGTAACTCGAAATGTCACAGAGTAGAATTAATTAAATGTATGCATCAAAACGTTCACCCAATCTGATCATTTCATGAAACCTTCTTAGTAGGTTAGGGGTGGTGGATAAAACAATAACCACGGCCATGCCTCCCTCCGACCGTAGCGGACGCCTACGACCCCGGTCGTATTTTAGCACCGATTCCAATTGAATCCAATATACTGTAATATATTCAGCTATGTACACCGTGTTTGGAAACGAGAAGAATGGATTGTCAGTGGTCAGGAATTAATACAAGCATCACTGACATGATGAAGCTTTTACAAGTACAATGTTAATGCATGGCTAATGATGTTACAAGATCAAAGAATTGAAAACGAGAAAGAAAGTGATCGCCAGTGGTCAGGAATTAATGCAAACCTCACTGATACGTTTGCGATGTTTTCTTATACTTATATCACCTTGTCAAAGTTTTATTTGAAATACAAATTATCTATCTATCTATCTCTCTATCTATCGATCTATCTGTGTGTGTGTGTGTGTGTGTGTAGATATTGAACATAATAAAACCATTTTTTTCAAATATCACAATTAGTCAATTTGTCACTCAAATATAGTTTTGTTTGATGTGTAAAATAATTAGTTTGGTTTGAGATCCTACAAAGGCATTGCTCTTTTAAATGTAGGGATCCAAACTATATATATATATATATATATATATATGCACACATATATGTATACATATATATATATTTACGAAGAAAGAGATCTTGAAAGTAACCAAGAAAAGTGGACGGTTTACCTGCAGGTATGATTCCGATTGGAATATCGCATGGCTGCATGCGAGCCTCCGGTGTGTTGTGATCAACCCCGGCGTCCTTCTGAGTCCTCAATACGAGACCGTTCATCACTTCGGAGTACATACCGTCGCCTCCCACAGAGATGATCCTGTAGAAGAAAAGAAAAGTCAATGGTCACCAAGACAGAGTACGTAAGCAGCATTCTAATTCAAAATGGCGTCATTTGGGATCCACGGAATTTCATTCGTATTCAGCGCATTATCTCGTATGCGAAGAATATTAGATATTGATGGCTGACGTTGGGATTGGCTTCACGGTTTCAAACATGATTTTGTATTAATAATCTTCCGAATGGACTTGTGCCATAAAACTAGCATTGATACAAATACCTTGTGTGAAACATTTGACGTATAGCGAGTTTTTGTTCACCCTTACCAAATGACTTCTATATTCAGTTTGTACTTCACGATTTCAGCCCACTTTTGTACATACGTCGAATACCTGACACAAAGCGATTGTTAGCAAATTAGTCTTAACATTGGTTGGCATCGTGAGTTCAATCAAACCAGTGTGCTCAAAAAAACTGTCTCGTGCCATTCTTAACTAAAGTGAATACTCCAAGTGCCTGACAAAGAAATTCTCAACGAGCTACCATTAAAAAATATTCGCAGTTTTCAATCTTAACTGGATGCTCCTTTATTTTTCTCTTATACCATTCTTAGTTTAGCTTGGTAAATATCTACAAGACCCCGGGTGTGCGTGAACCTCTTAGTGAGTTTTGGCGTTGAAAAATTTCTCAATAACACTTGTATAAAATCATACTTATCTTGCCCCCTAAGCATCGATTGTTGAATTTTAATTTTTCCTGAGCGTACGACTAAACAGTCCGGAAAGCAAAGAAAATTTTTCAATCGACCTTTTTTTTTTTTTCGTTTCAAGAAAAAGCTAATTAATACAATCAGATTCCAACTAGGATGTAATTCGGTTAATCCGTCCCCTGAACAGCCTGAAAATGTATGTCGATTCAGGGAATGTTTGGTTCGAATGAAGTGCGTCTCTTTCGAATATAAGCGACGGGACATAATCATGTTAACAAAATGAACATATTTCATGCAACGAGGCAAAGTAATACCACAGTTATTTCCTTAGCGTTCTCTTTGTTTCCTGTTAGATATCTTCAAGCAGATCGAATATACACGCAAACAGATCACGTCACAAGATCACGAATAACTTATTTGCTCAATTATCCGTCACTAATTGAGTGCATAGTCACATTTATGCTTCAATGCACACATCCGTATATATATATATATATATATATATATATATATATATATATATATATATATATATATATATATATATATATATATATATATATATATATATATATATAGACACACAAACATGTACATATATATTCATGTATAAATACATACACACATATATATGAATATTATGAAGAAATGGGTATATAATCCGACAGGATATTTTTAAAACTATTTGAAATGACCGCCTCGTTGTTACACGGAGAATGAGTCACTCTGCCTAAACAAATAAAGAAACATGAGGCTGCAGGAACACTACGTTGGAGTGGCTACTTGATCAGTTGCGAGTTCGATTCCTGCAGTTAGTATTTCAAATAATGATATATATATATATATATATATATATATATATATATATATATATATATATAAGAGTTTACAAGGATATATCCAACCGGGGAATGTGAACATTTCGTACCTAACGCACTAT
>OY735217.1:35159968-35199968 GCA_963457665.1 Thysanoteuthis rhombus | reverse complement strand
ACATACCACCAGATCGGGGCGCCTTACAGTGATGTAATACTTAGCAAAGCTACCTTATCAGATCATAGTACTGTCGTGGGTTCAATCTCCATTGGGTGTTTCACATGTGTGGGCCTAGGTAAATACCAATACTATTTAAGAGATCGAGGTGAGTTAAGGAATCAAAGTAAACATAGGTATTTGGAAAAAATACAATTGTTGTGTTTGGTCTTTTAAGACTTCTCATCTGATATCCGAACCTTGAATCTCTTCACTGAAAACGCACTAGAAGTGAAATATATGAGTTGAATGCATGTTGAGTTGGTATGCCTCAATCGACTTACCCATCGTACTCGCTCAGGTCACATTTCTGTAAATACTCGACGGAGTGTTGTTGTCTCTCGGTCACTAAATAAAAAAAAACGAACAAAAAACAATATCAGAGCGACCATGAGAAAAAGAACGACCATAATATCAACAATAATAATGACGAAAAAAAAAAGCTTATTCCACGTATCATTCGAACTAATATCCCCTTCTTTGTTATTTTTATCGTTTCATTCTCCCCAAAGTGTTCTTCGGCCATCCTGGGGGTTATCTTACGTCCAATAATCAAGTAATCCTCAAGTGTTGTCCATATTTTCTTTATTTTCCTTTTTTGAGGGGACTCCAGCTGCCTTGGAAATTGTAGCAGTCGAGAGAACGAACACTTGGGTTGAAAGAGAAAGCATTAATATCATCGACAAAGAAAAGAGGTTGAATAAATTAGTATACGTAATTGTATCAGGAAAGCGGTCACACAAAGAAAACAGGACCTTGCTTGACGACTTGAAGCAGCAATATGAGGGTATCACTATATCAGAGTAGAAATATTCCGGGTGTGGTCTGTTATATAACTTTTCCCATCTGTGGTAAGGTATGATTCCAACAAGAGCTTCAGATAACAACATTTCACAATGTTTGCATCAACGACTTCTTATTCCAGACCCGAAACTGTAGACGTTGTTGAGAAAGTCTCTCTCTATATGACCAACACAAACTTCAACCCCGATCAAGGATTGATATCCTTTAGAAAAAAATGTAAAAATACATCTTTTTCTTTATTTTCGCTCGATGACGGATAGAATTTATGAATAAATGTACGAATGGTAAACATTAGAATAACGATGAGTATAATCCTTTAAAGAAAGGATTCTAAAAAAATAGTATTCAAATATTCAATGAAGCTTTATGCTCAAGTTCGGCAAAAGATTAAAAGATTCCCGCCATCTTCTTTGAAAAATAATTTCCCATTACACACCCATATAAATATATATATATAAACATATATATATATATATATATATATATATATATATATATATAGTGAAAGTCAAACAAAAATAGATCTAAATATCTTGAATCAAATAAAAAAGTAAAATTCAGGTTGGATGTAATGCACCTGATCAACACAGGCTGGGGATGCTACAGTAAAATGCCTGTACTTTTTTTTAACCCCCGAAATAGGTCCATGGTAAAACAGCAGATGATCCTACGATAATATCCATCGCGCAACATAATAATCCAAATTTAAACAACGGTAATAAAATTCGATACTCTGACAAAATATGTGATCGTATTGCATTAACAGCGATCAGTTATTCATTTTCCGACTTGCACGACAAGTTTGAAGATTTGGAGGACTGTTTGTACAGAAAAATTATGAAATCTCTTAACAAGAATTCTTTCTCAGCCGAAAGTGCAAACTTTCTATATATACATATATGTGTATGTATGTGTGTGTGTGGACTCGTGCGTGTGTGTTGGCTGAGGATTTCTTGGTACATATATATTAAGGTTTCCGCATTAAAAAGGTTGTGGATCACTGACTGAGTAGCTACTGCTACTGATGATGATGATTAATATTATACCAAGATCAGTGTCATCGATGATGTTGATGATGATGTTGATGAAGACAGTTTTTTTTTTTTGCACTTACCAATTTCGGTGACTTTGATTCCGGCCAATTCAAAAATAGGACGAACTTTGTTGCGAAAGATCTTCACGCCGCGATTCTTGCCACTCTTGGGACTGACGAAAGCGAGGAAATGTTTCGGTCGGTTTTGGCCTGACAGGGACAGCAGAAAATGGAGAAAATTAGATAATTCGAACATAAAAAATCACGCACAGATTTATGCACAAACACACTCAAATGTATGCACATGAACTCACACACACACACACACACACACATATATATATATATATATATATATATATATATATATATATATATATATATATATATATATATATATTCGCCAGTGCGTATGCGTGCTCACATATAGACAGAATTTACACCCAGACACACGTGCGCACACGGACACAGATATATACATATATACATTGAAAGAGAACAAAATTAAAAAAAAGGCTTTGAAGCTCAATTTATGCTTCATTTTTAAATATTGAGCACTGTTACCATAGATAAAGCAACGCCTAAAACTATATATATATATATATATATGATTTAAAGATAGATAGATAGATAGATAGATAGATAGGTAGGTACAAAAAACGCCAGAGAAAGTCAAATACTCACTAATGGTCATACGGTCCCGCAGGCATTTGGCAAATTCTCGATTTAGCCGGACGGGTCCTTGGAAGGTGACTGAAGCCGTCCCCAGAATATCTCCGCTGTAGTGCTTAATGTAATGAATAGTAAAGCTTCCTTCGGAGTTCTCTGCATACTTGGAATCGGAAAGATTTCGAACGAGTTCTTTATGTCCACTTCCGGTGGCGGCCCCCGATGTTGATGCTGATCCATTTGTGTCCAGTTTTTCACAGGCCTCTTTCTGTAGGACGAAGAGTGGGTGAACAGACGCCGACCGCTTTGAACCGTTCAAACCACGACCGCTCAAACGAGGGATAACATCTTCTTGTTCAGTGACTGCGATCACTTCGAAGTAAGGAACATTTCCTGAAAACAAAAAAAGGAAGTAGAAATGAAACTGGAATTATGGGATTCATGTTTAGCTTAGCTTAATAAGGCGTAATAGTGAACCCAGTGAAAATTGAACTCACTACACGTGGTGAGGGGTCTTCGATCATGATTTTTTGCTATCATAATGAATTTAACAAGTGTGTTATGTTGTGCCATCCGCTATTGTAAATCTCGCTATTAAACTGTTGTATCTCATTTTCAGATGGTCTCTTCGCAAACTTCATTTTCCTCCTGTAAGATATATCTTAAATAAAGCAAGCACTTCTTTTTTCATGGGCTTAAATTCGGACATAATGCAATTGAAGTAGAAATGGGCGTCCATTTTCAAGGGGGTAGGGTGAGAAAGCATATATTCCAGGGGATGGCCAAAAGCATATATGTCTCGAGTAGGGGTTAAAAGTGTATATTGGGAATACATGTTTGGGCGCTATTCATTATGACGTTCCAATTTTCAATCCCATTGCCATTTGAGGGCGGATGGGGCAAATACTCTTCCCTACGAAGGTCCATTGAAGCCGACGCAAACAACAAATTGTCACTTGGAGATGGGACTAATAACGAAGAAAAACAAAACAATGGTGGTTTTAGAAAATTTTGTTCTAGAGAAGAGTTCCGATAAAAGCGCACGAACGTCATCGAGGATAAATAATTGACAATGATTGTAGAGATTAAACATGTAGAAACAATTCGAATTCTTTCGGTATATTTTGGGGTTTTTCTTTTCAATCGTTATAAAACTGAATTGAATGGGATTGGTGAAATACATTAATTGCGCACAGAATAACAGAAAATCAGAAACCGCATAATTTTTTTAGGTGCGTCCATCACTGCTTGCCTGCAACGGTCACGAGCTTTTTCTGAAATGTGATTTAAAAAAAAATTCTGAGGACTCTTCGTGGAGTATAGGACTGCAACCACTCTGCTGCGGTTTCAGTAGCTAGTAAGTTCTTTACAGGAGCCCCACGCTTAACCTCCCTCTTCACTCAGGGGATGGACCAGCAATGGCGACTAAGCTGTTGGTTCTTTTCTGTTACTGTAATAATTTTCCCTTAGGTAGACTAGCACATAGGGCTAAAGGGCTCCAGCTGCCATGGCTGGGGATGGGGGTGAATTCATGCCTTTCCAAAGGGCATTTGTGCGAATTGAATGTTAACAGCTTTACTAGCTTTACTCTATCTTATTGTTGCTTTTTAGATGAAACATTATCAGAATTAATTTATCATTAGTTTTCCGCCATCTTATCAGTGTTGATGATTTATTAGATGAAGCATTTTCACTTTCATTATTCTAGAAGTGCTTTTACTCTATTTCAGCATTGTTGCTTTTTTTTTCGATGAAACATTTTCACTATTCGTATTTCATTGCTAGCTTTACTCCATTTTATTATCGTTGATTTTGGGTTAAGCATTTTCACTTTCATTATTTAATTGTTAGTTTTTGTGGATTGACCCTCATCTCAATGATCTCGTTGTTCCCATCTTGATTCCGGTCCGTCCATACTTGCCCGTCTCTTTCTCACACACTCTCTCTCTCTTAATTTCTATCCCGATATTTACTGACTTCAGTAGTTTAGAGACCAGATCGAGGGAAATGAGGTTCAGAAGATTCTCTTACACCAATCCTTCAAGCGAAGAGGGTCTGTCTGCCTCAAAAATCTACATTGGAATCCCTGGCTTTTTAAATTCTAAGCTAGAGCCATGAGTGAGACGGGGGTGCAAAATATATATTCAAAATATATCTTTGCAGCAAAGCTGAATAACAACATCTTTTTACATTGGTACATATAGTTGGATTACATAATTACAACGATTGAACAGTACCATTATCTTTCTCGTAAGGTTCCAACTTTCAAACCATCTTACCCTGAGTGAGAAGGCCTGATCAGAGGGCAGGGAATACCCTCCCCTAGCGGCCGCCGAAGGCTCAAACATTATTCATTGGCGCCAGTGGGAAATACGTTACTATCCAAACCACTAAGCAGGCCCCCTTAATATCTATCTCATTTCTTATCTAGTTATTCAAGCCGTGTCGAATTTTTCTATCATTCTTTTCTTTAGGATAGAAAGAACGGGAGGAAAAGGGGGAGGATAAGTAAACTGAAGGAAGAATGTCTTAAATAGTAAAAAAGAAAAAAAGAATCAACGTGAAAAAAAAAAAAACGAAGTAAGGAGCCAGAGAGAAAGAGAAGAAAATACCGACAGTGAAGACTAGAATCCCAAAATAAATAAGCGAAATAAAATGTCCGATATAAAAGGAAGATCAGCTCGTCCATGTTTGTGCTGTGAAGCAGAAAGCCAAGGGAGGGGCCGAATTGGCAAGTGACGCCGTGAGCAGAGGCTTCGGCTATAGGAATGGACACACGAGAAGACGAACTGGTTATCAGGCAGAGGGCCACAATATATACAGATTAACGAAGCATCACGTAGGGGTGAAGATAAACTAATGGGATCCCCACTCTCTGATACGCGAAAAAACACACAGACCATATTTATATTTAATATATCACGACAGTTATATGCACGTACAAGTGGGCGTGCTATGTGTATATAATTCAAACATGTCTACCTTTAATTGATATATATGTCTTCTGTTGAATATAGTATTTCGTTCTTTGTAGGCGTACATTTCTCTCTCTCTCTATCTCTCTCTTTTACATATATTTATATGTGAGCCAAGGCATTATGACTAGCGATATGTGTCTCGTAACAACAGCACATTTAGTGTCAGAGGTGTATGGACAGGTTTGTTGGTTTTAAATACATTATTGCAATTCGTTGAATGTCGTAGCTGTGGGCAAGAAGAACTATTCTTGACTGGGACTCTAGATCAGAGCATTTTCGAAACGTGGGGTTCTTACGTTCAATTGTACCGGCAGGAAAATCACAAACCACCGACAAGGCATCAGACAACCAAGACATCAATGCAAGAAGTGAACCGAGATTTTCTCACCATGTCCGACGCAACAGAATGGCTATTGTAGCAGAAATTGCAGGGGGCACAAATCAAAGTGAAGTAAAGAATCACTCAGTAGATCGATCCTAGAGGCGTATGGGGCTGCGTGGCTGCAGGCCTGTCAGAGTACTAATGCTAACCCATGTCCATCGCTGTTAGCTAATTCAATGAGCATGAAATCGTCAGAACTGGGTCTTGCCACAATGGAAACTCATTTGTTCTGACGTCTCTCTCCTGAATAATGTTAACGGTGGGGCATGATCATGTCGTTACCCTGCGGAAACGATGACACCAGGATTAACTGTGGGAGACAGTGTGATGGTTTGGGTGTCGTTCTGCTGAAAAATACCAATCCTCAACATCATCAAAGACCAGGTATACCCCATCGTGGCAACAGTCTTCCACGATGTCAGTGGCATCTTTCAACGAGATTATGAGCCCTGCCATACTGCATTAGTTGTACGAGTGGTTTCAGGAAAATGAAGAAGACTGAGTCGCCCTGGCCACCAAACAACCCAGTTTTCAATGTCATGGAGCACTCACGGGATATGTTGGACCAACAAGTTTGTAAGGTCCATGCCTGTTTGGATATCAACCTTCTTCCACATGAAGAACCAATATTTTATTAGGGAGGTGGCTATGTATTGTTTACGCACGTTTGTATATATATATATATATATATATATATATATGTGTGTGTGTGTGTGTGTGTGTGTGTGTGTGTGTGTATGTGTGTGGATGTACGTGTGTGTGTATATACATATTTACTAGCTGAATATTCATGTCACGAACGGGTTATTCAAATAATATACATATATATATTCAACGAGACATAAAGGTCCAGTTTGGCAATATAGTTACACTATATAGCGAGCCCCCTCTAAAAAGTTTGGAATGCTGATTTAATTCGATTTAAACTTTTTAATTTAATTTCCGCTTTAGGAAAGAAGTCTCTTTCAATTTTGACCCTTTCAAAGGTGGGTTTCCTTTCAAATTACACTCCTTAAAAGAATCAAATAGAACCATATGAAATAACAAGACCCATGTTTAGGTACTTTTTATAGCGTGGTTGACAAATACGCAGACACTTCAAACTTATATTTTGCAAACAATCAAAAACCCAGATACCTCTCACTTATAGATTCAAGATATATGATGGATCCGCTAACGAAGATCCAGGAAGCATCTCCACGTCTTCACTCATCCTAAGACGATGGAGCCTGTACGTGAATAGCCCAAGGGCCGGTGCAATTGGGTTTCAAGCCGAGGTGCGACACATGCACTGCTGACCCCAACATTCAAGCCATGTCCACCAAGATGGGAAGATTGGAGCAAGGTCCCTACGTCATAGTTTTTTTCCTTCACCTGGCCAATGCTATATATAGAGGGAAGGAGAGAGAGAGAGAGAGAGAGAAAGAGACAGGGGGAGAGGAAGAGAGAGGGGGTGGGAGGGAATCGGAGGGTAAAGAGAATATATCAAATGCTTATTTATAAGAAAGGCTCCACTGGTAATATTGATACAGTATAGCCTTTTTTCCTTTACAGTTAGTACATCCATTGACTTTTGAAATAGGTGATACATATCTCATTCTCGCTCCCTCTCTCTCTCACGCACACACACACTCACGCATACACACACACACACTCACGCATACACACACACACACATATATATATACATATACATACATATATATATATATACATACATATATATATACATATATATATACATATATATATACATACATATATATTATACATACATATACATACATATACATATATATATGTACATACATATACATATATATATATATATACATACATATACATATATATATACATACATATACATACATACATATATACATATATATATATATATATATATGTATATATATGCATCTGTGTATGTGTGTGTATCATGAAATCTTCAGCTTTACCTGGTCTTGGCAACAGGTTTCGGAAGCAAACACGTAACTATCACAACTGCAAACAGGTTCATAAATTAATAGATAAAGAGATAGGCCAGGTATAGTCAGTAAGTAATTACAAGTAACAGAGTAAATAAACCTTAATAGCAAAACAAACAAGAAGACTGCCCACAAGTATATTCTCACGGAGTTGGAGTTACTATTCTCTGTAAGTTTTAAAATGGTTCTAAATATACACAAGCCGGTCTCTTTCCACCTGTCTGTCTATATAGCAAAACTGAAATGTGCATCCCTTCACAAAAGAAATCCCAGAAGTGTAGAGGATATCTAACTTTAATGTGTCTTCAAAATGACAGTCTGCTAATTATTAAAGTCTATTCTGTATTCCATTAAGATGGTCTTCGATGTCCATCACATTTATTTTGATCATATGACCTCCTAATACCTATCATCCAACATTAGCCTTTTAAAGAGGTCGCTGTAAATCATATATAGTAGTTTCATGTGGAAGGTCTGTCCGGGAGGTATCCAGTCATTTGAATATCACGAGAACCAGTTGCGTGGCCTTGATGTAACTTGACTATCCATCTGAGAGGAACTTTATTCGTGAACATGTACTCTCGTGTGAGGTTACTCGGTCCGTATTGAGGTATCATTGAGTGGGCTTGTGTACTGTTGCATTCATAGTGATCGAATCTCTCCATTCTTCCATCTCGTGAAGATTTCTTTTGTAAAACATTGTATCACCCCGGTCTGCCCGCTCCAGCGTACGGTCCAGATTCGATTCCCTGTGACTTCTGACATTTCGCCGTTGAGAAGGTAAAAATTCCATACCGTGGTCGAAACAAGAACAACGCGATGGGGCATCCGACAGCGACCCCGAAAGGGTGCTTTGTGGATGATTTTGAAAAGTGTAAGGGCACTGGGATAAGAGTGTGAATCCCAAAGGACTTTGAAGAGGCAAAGGCACCACTGCTGTGGGTAGGCTATTTCTCGTTAATATTAAATGGCTGGATATTTTTGAGCAGATTTGGAATACCGTGACTGACAACATCCATCAACAATTGTTTAGCAACAGGACATACTTATTATTTGTCAAATGAACAATCGAAAAGAGCTTTGCCTCTAAAATCATATATATGTACATATTGAACGGAAAGTAAAAATCAATAAACCCTTAATAGATCTATCCGTTGGAAACCAAGGAATTTGAACCGGTGGTCTTCAAGTTAAATCCTGTTGACCTCCTGATACGCTTTTGATAGTTATCTGCACACGGACCAATTGGACAACCAAAAAATGGGACATTTAGTAACGAGATAAAGCTATTGAGATCTTCGTCTTTACATCGGTTAATTCTACCTTAATCCACCCCGATTAAATATGGAATAGATCCGGCAGTTAGAGGGAGAATCGATAAATCCAATAGCAGTCATTTTTTACTATTATAGATAGATAGATAGATAGATAGATAAATAGATTGTAAAGAAAGAAAGCGCAGAAAAGAAAGGGAAAAGAGAGACGAAGAAAAACGAGAAAGAAAGTAAGAAAGGAAATAAAGCGCAAGACAAAAAGACGTAACAACACATTTAAGAAAGAAAGGAAGAAATAAATACATAAATAAATAAAGAAAGAAAGAAAGAAGGAAAGAAAAGCAAGCAACAAGAAAGAAAGGAACAAGTAAGGTGTGGAGAACGGAAAAAAAAAGAAGAGAAGAGAAAGAAACGAAGATGTGACAGTCACAGTAGTGACAAGATATCAAATATCTAGAGAGAAAAACACGTATTTCAATTAGGACAAGCAAGATGGAAATGTCATTCTGAAACTTTATATTTATTTTCTGGGATGTCAGGTAATATAGACCTTATTCTTGCAATATAAAAACGACATTTGGATTTATTAATGTATTTATTAAACCTACCTTCGTCTGGCACAATGCCGTAATATCGACGCACTAAGAGAGGATCGAACTTACCACACTACGAATGGTCTACGAAACTCGCCTGTTGAACATTGCACTCACCGGGTGCCTATGATGACCAAATATGATGGAATACAGTTTCGCCCCGTTATCCTATGAAACATTCGGGATAGTGGGAAGTCATGAACATGAAATATATATTGTAACCTCTTTCGCATAACCTCCGTCTAATTCTCATCTATTCTTTACGTTTACAAAGCTTTCGTTTCGTACATGACAGGTCGGGATGCTGAATTATGATGGGAGAGTAAGGGAAGCCTACTTGCTTTGAAAATCAGCATTCAAAATCTTGGCTTTTAAAAAAGAATCTCGGTTGGAACGCTGGTTCCGGTTGGAAATATGCAGACGACCAAGTATAAGAGCACGTGACCCACAGCTTTGAGCCAACGAGTGAAGACCGACTCCACAAATTGCAACTGTGTGCGCGACTAGCTTGCTAATCACTGCACCACGGCGAGGTAATTGTTCATATTTGTCCTTATGAACAAGTGAGGGAGTGTAGGGCTGCCTGCTCTCTTTTGGCTTTTAGCCTTCCCTCACCTGAGAAAATAATTGAAATTAACACATCTCAGAAACGTTTTGATGCTATATAGGATAGGTATTCGGAATCTACCGGTTAGTTTTTTCTTTTAAGTCAGTTGTTCAAATAGGTACATTTAGTACTTTCAGTATTTTCAGATATTGAGGGAACGCCGTTCCCTCCCCCCTCCAGAAATAGAAAGGGTACGCCATTACCACGCGTTCCCACCGTACCACATCGCTGTAAGTATGTAAATGTGACTTCCACAATATATACAGAGTATTCTATTTCAAAGTTTTAGACGTAACCTTTCAAGTAAAATTAATTTTTGAACGCTCCTTTATATATATATATATATATATATATATATATAGATATAGATATATATGTATATATATATGTACATATATGTATATATATATATGTATATATATATGTACATATATGTATATATATATATATGTATATATATATGTACATATATGTATATATATATATGTATATATATATGTACATATATATATGTATATATATATGTATATATATGTACATATATATATATATATATATATATATATATATATATATATATATATATATATATATATAAAACAGGTTCGAAAACAGGTTTTCAGAAATAATGTTACCTAATTTCAACATGATTTTTTTTCTCTACTTATTGCATTTTTCTGCAATTTTCAATTCATTATTTTTTTCCAACCGAAAACTTTTGTAAAATGTTTTTGACAAGTTGAAACCAGTTTCAAGACTTTTTTTCGGCTGATGTAACAAATTCTTCAGCAATATTGCTTTGTCGAGCAGTACCTTTTATCTTTCACCACCAACAAAAAAATAACATGTTATCCCTTCTCCTTGCATTCAAGTTAGCAACAGTCTAGTCCCTTATATGCTAGCTTCACTAGGACGTTAACTCAGCGCGCAGGCATTTGTCAGGATCGAACCTACGACAGCAGTAATCTTCAGCAAGTTGAGCTAGCGAACTACAATTCAATGGCTACTCCCGCCTAATGCTTACAAAACTCAGCGTGTGTCAGTATTGATGTATATTTTAATACCATTTATGTATTAACCTGTTTGTGTTTTATATATTTCTTTCATTCTCTATATATATTTCCTTTCAACAACATATATATATATATATATATATATATATATATATATATATATATATATATATATATATATATATATATATATATATATATATATATATATATATATATATATACTCCTCAGTTACTCCACATCTCCTGCTGATATTAATGAAGAAAACCCCTTCTTATAACCCAGTGATTCTTAACATAGGGTGTACACCCCATAAGGGAGCAATTTCAAACTTGATTGTGAAAAGTAAACAGTATTCCGTGACTAAAAACTGAGTCATGATACAGCTTAACTTACTAATTCTTATAATACAATAATATTAATTCTTAATCACTAATTACTTTTAACAACTAATTTTGACTACGAATTCTACACAAACTGATGCTGAACTCATTAACTTTGAGAGGTATAAAAGTGATGTGGTAATTGTGTTCTTGTTACTAACTTTCACGGAATAGTGAAATTACAGGAATTTTAGTAGGTGCCCAAAAGTTCATATATCAGTATTTTTTTCAAAGAATTAGTCGCGTGATACATAATTGAATAATTTTTTTTATAGTTCGGGGGTATCAGATTTTTTGATCTGTTAAAGTGGCATATGGAGTAAAAAAAAGATGAGAACCAATACTATAACACTTACAAAATACTCAGCCAAATACTATAGTACTGGATCGCCCGGTGAAAATTAAATTCACTACAGTAGTAATGATTAGCGAGACGGGCTTATTAACCACTGCTCGACTGTGAGGTGTCCAGTAGATATTTACTTGGCTTAACTTAGTATGTGGAACTATGCAGAACACGGACGCAAGTGAAAGGTGTTGAGTGAGGATCGAACTCACTTCAGAAGTTATGCTATTTGAGACAAGCTTGCTAACAACTATTCCATAATACTGATAACTTTCCTGGGTCGACTTTTTTTTTTCTCACTCCTCCTCAACGGCAGATTCCACGAGCCGTGAAATTACAACAAGTATCAGTTTTCCAAATATTCCTCAACCCGACTTTTATTTATTTATTCATTTATTTACTTTTTTTTTCTCATTTCATCCATCTCCTTCCCTTTTACTCTGAGTCGCTCAAAATCTCTCTTCTGGCAGTCAACATTGTTGTGTCAGTCGAAAAACGATAGTTAAGCGACAATTTGACAGTTGTATTTGCTGTATCTTTCTCACAAAAAACATGACCCACAAAGAAAGAAAAGAAAAAGAAAGAAAGAAAGAAAGAAAATCAGAAGAGAAAAATATCTTTTTTTTTTTAAAAAAAAAGAAAAAAAATGACGCTAGATAATAGAGAAAGGATGATGACAATGATTTGTTTATGATATCAGGGTGAAGATAAAAACAAAATCCATTCAAAGGGCCTGCCATATGAAAATTGAAATAGAACAGAAACAATAATTTACACTGATACGTTCCCAACACACCAAAGGAGCCATTACAAGTGAAGATAAGAATGGAAATATCACGTGGATATTACAAATTTTACAAGACTTTAAACACATTGACTACCGAGGCCAACCGACATAAAAATAAAATTAAGATTTAAAAAAAAAAAGAAAAAATAATAATAATAGTAGTAGTAGTAGTAGTAGTAGTAGTAGTAGTCATCTCCTAAGGAGACTTATAGTCACTCAGCCTTCAGCAATGACCACAGGGCAACCGGTGTGAAACTGTAAACCGCAGTATTATTGTGGCCTATGAGAACTAAGAGAGAAGGGCTGGAGACTTGAGGAGACTTGCCGTCACTTAAACTCCAGCGGTTACCACCAGGCAACTAGTGTGAGATTGCGAAAAAAAAAAAAAAGAAAAAAAAAAAAGAAAAAAAAAAAGAATAATAATAATAATAATAATAATAATAATAATAATAATAATAATAATAATAATAATAATAATAATAATAATAATAATAATAATAATAGTAGTAGTAGTAGTAGTAGTAGTAGTAGTAGTAGTAGTAGTAGTAGTAGTAGTATGATGATGATGATGATGATGTTAATATCTAACTAGATTAGCCACGATTTCGTTTTGGTTTGCTCCCTGATCTGTAGAACAGAGGATCAGCTGAGACATTTTTAGCTGTGGTAACTACGAAAGCAATAGGAAAATTGATTCAGGAGTCCTAACAACTATTGGAAGCATAGATATATTTATATCGTGTTGGTATGGCAGATTTTACTGGCTCACAAACTCACCCATCCACACATGCATGCACAGAATTAGATAGATATATTGATAGATAGATACTGTGCATCATTTTGTTTAATTTGATTCAAGTTATTATCATTCAAGAATTGATCGGACTACTGAAACAAAATCTTTGTATTGCATTAGCCGTTTTCACAGCGTTCTCGCTGATCCATTTTGCAGCCATCTCCAGGCGTACAGTACATAAGAGAAGAGAAACAAATAGGCCGAACCGGTCAGTAAATCACGTGCATTCTCAGATCTTACAAGACTTCTAATCGCAGTGACCCAGAGGCTCCCCCCAACAGACAAAAGTTCTTAAATGATATCAGTCTCTTCAAGTTATTTCTTGATTTCTTAATTATATCAGTCACGATTTCTTTTCTGTTCGTCAGTAACTTATGAAGAAAATAGGACCTCTTACTATACGGATAGTACGGCTGGAGAAGGCTGCAGAACGGATCGGCTGAAACGTTTTGGTAACAACGGAAGCGAGTGAAAGAATTAGTCCAATAGCCTGAACAACTTTTGAAATGATTTTTCTTCATTTTAATGTTACTCTCTATCACAACTTACGATGTAGGATGCATCTTCAAGTTTCACTGCGAGCTAGGTCTATATTCCGACTTCACGCTTCTTACATTTAACGGTCGGAGAGCATTCGACCATGACAGTTGTAATACCGAGCCGAAATTAAGTGGAGAAAAAAACAGTGAGAAAAAAAACTAAGAATAAAAATGTTTCAGCTTAACATTCAGAATGATATTAGTCATGAGTTGTTTTCAAGATTCTTTGAGAAAGTATTAACGATATTTGCACCAGGCCACACGTATGTGAGAATCGAGTGAGTTCTGGTCTTCCAGATTAACTGGCTTCGTGGCGTACTGCTTCGAAAATGATAAAATAATTTAATTATCAATCTTGATTTTAAAAAAATATTTTGTTGCTTTTTATCACAATGTTTCAGATCAACCCATTCTTCAACCGTTAAGATAAATAGCGTGAAATCGGAATTAAGACGTAGCTTCCGATGAGACATTTACGGTCGACCTGGAATTTCGCAGTTGAAGGTAACAAAAAAATAAAGAAAGTTGGTCAAAATTATCATTATCATTATCAAATTATCATACTGTAAACTGTTCATGCATATTGCTCATATTTCACTATGAATATAGAGTAACGAGTGTCACAATCTGATCCCAGAGAGAAAATATGGATGGAGTTTATGAGATAATTAAGAATACGTTAATAATTACTTTACGATGGACATATCAGTTTTAGATGCTAATGAGTTTGTGGGTTAAATACATTTCAATCCTATATTCTCTTGTCTTGTTGCACAGTCAATATCAGTCAAAGCCAGAAGTGTAGCAAAATGGGAGGCAAAGGGGCCAGACATCTCCAGGCGCAGGCGCGAATTGGTACAAAATCTCCTCTGGCCTATAATGCCTGTTTCTTAATTAATAATCATGCTCCCAACCCCGCAGATATAGCGCAATTGTCCCTAGTTACCGCCTTTGCCCCCGAGCAACGTCTTTGCCCCAACTGCTGTCTTTGCCCCCAAGCGCTGTCTTTGCTTCTGGCCAATGAGAATCCTTGCTACGCCATTGATCAGAGCCCAAATGACTAACGATTTGGTAGAAGGTGAAAATATCAAAATTTCCTTGCAGCTCTTTCTTCAACATGTTTTAAATCGAATTTTCTCTTCGGTCATAATCATTTGTATGCATAAGCGTTGTAAAATACGGACCCTCACCTTGATGCCTGTTTAGATTAAAATTAAAATCGTCAGCTCTAAAATCTGACCTCTTATTTCTTGACCCTTGATCAAAGTTACTGCAGATATCTATCTTATGTGCAAAAAGAACATTTTACGTGTTCATTGACAAGATCAATTAATCGACTTGTTATACCCAGAGAAACTACGCAGTGCATCGTTGTGAATTAGGAATAGAAAAAGAAGCAATCAATATGCCTCAATAATGCAGATATAGACAGAGGGCTCCTATTGTAACTCATTGGAGATCGAACTCAAAACCAAATTTTAATGTGTGCGACAATCTCACTCTACGACTGATTATTGTATAGATATTTACTGAACTTAACTTACTCTAGTATACATCTATTATAGCGAGGCATCCAGTTAGAATAAAACATTCTACACCAGCGGAATGTTTGAGAGAGAAACTTCGCAATCATCACTCTATGACTGGCTACTCACTCTCTCTCTCTCTCCCTCTCTCTCTCTCTCTCTCTCTCTCTCTCTCTCTCTCTCTCTCTATATATATATATATATATATATATATATATCACTATTATTAAGAAATGGATACATAATCTGACAGAAATAATTCTAGGTGCGTTATATTACTTTGAAACTCTATTTGAAATGATCTCCCGTTATTACACCGTAAATGTATCATCTGGCCCAGAATGTACAAATAGAATAAACGATTTTAAAAAATGGGGCTACTGCAGGAATAGAACTTGCGATCAATAGAGAAGCTGCTTCAACATAGCGTTGTTCTTACTATTGAGTAAAACAGCCAATGATAATTCAAAGGCCCAAATAACTGTTTCAACTCCAAAATCTCATTTTGTTCATTTACTGTCTACGTCTGTGAACAACAGAAATAATCATAAATTTTTATAAATGCATTCTTTCGGATTAGGTATCCATTTATGAATAACATAATTGTCCGAGTTGAGAAACGGAATTTCAAAGTAATATAACGCATTTATGATTATGTCTATAAATACATAGTCTAGAGAGCTTCACAGCTTTAAACACTAAACACATTGTAAAACTTTTTTTTGTCACTTCAGTTACTTATTTCCCAATATCTGTCAGTATAATTCACGTATTATTCATTTTCGGTGTTTTTTTTTTTTCAAATCTTTTACTCTGCTATTATGGTACTATATGTAAATTTTCTCTCGTTGAGATCATCAGTTGTATATCCTGTCACTGTTTCGGGGATTTAAAAACTAAACAGTCATATTAACATGGCAACTCCCTTTCTGCTTTTAATATATAGCATATGTCATACATGTATTTTATACAGGAGATTATCATAATGTATTGTATAAGGATGTTTTTTTAATACATCGTTTAATGTTTTTGAAACACGTAGCTTATATACATATATATGAGAGAAAGACCTGGTGAAAAGAGCGATAAATATTTCAATTTCGGACGATGTTTTTACACACCTCAAAATGCATCAAACTTTTAGTTTCTTGTAGTAAAATCATATTGGGAATGAATTGAAGTCTAAACCTTTCTGAATAAAGGTTGCAAAACCAGGTGTAAAAAAAAAAAGATTAAACGTTTGGAGAGTGCAAAGCGTTTTATAGAAACCATGGACAAATGCATAAGTTCGGGAACTCACACACAGGTTAATGTGCAAAAAAGTTACCTTATCCTTCAACCCAGTACCCACACGGCTTTTTGTCTTTTTCAAGCACGGAATAAATTACACACACACACACACACACACACACACACACATATATATATATATATATATATACATATATATATATATACATACATAAATTTATCGATTAAATACATGAATTTCACTTTAGTCAGCGCCTCAGATAGAAATAATAGGTTGTACCATTGTTATAGACAAAATTTATGTATTTAATTGATATATTGTCTCTACCCTAAGTATTGGGTATTGTTGCAATAAAGATTTTTCGGGTTAATATATACGACTTATGGTTTATATTTCACACACACACACACACACACACACACACACACACATACATCCACATATATGTATATATTCACATCAAAAACGCAAAATGAAACTTAACAAGTAGAGGTGCGTTTGGGTTGGACTCAATTCCCCGCTTATTGAATGGCAGAAGTCATTATTCATCTAGAAGACACTCATACCTTTAGATTTTGCGCCAAGGCAGAGCTGGTGTCAGTGCATTAAGAACTATCCGTCAGAGAAAACATACCATTGACCACTCGATCAGCAGGTTTAATTGCCATTTTTAGCTGAGTTTGAAGCGCTGAGTCAGCTTCTGAACGCTGCAGTTGGATGGTGTAGGGTTACGACTGAAGACAAATCTCATTTCTTGGCCAAGCTGTGGGAAGTAGTCCCTGAAATTCTTGTCTCACAAGATATTGGGGTGCAAGTGTTTAGTAAGATCAAATAAGTTCAAAAAGAATTCTAGAATCTTGACAAACTGTTACTGTGCAACGCTACAACGAGCAAATGGCACGTTTGAAAGATGTATTGGAACCAAAAAAGGAGCTTTTTCATTGTCTCAGCTAAACGATTACAGTTTTTACAAGGTTTTGAAGTTTTATATATGTATATTTACCGCGAGTCACAGAATTCAGGTAAAGGCTTAAAATCGTTTTGGTAATATTTTTTTTTTCAAATTTCCTGATATAATTATGATTATTCTATCATATACAACATCTATACCGAAAAGCTTGTAAATTTCAAACCAGAGAAATATAAAGTAGAACAACTGAGATAGATGCATATTTTCTATCGGTGTCGATGAAAACTCAAAAATTCAAATGCCCATTTTCAAGGCAGACCATGACAAAAGCCCATTATGGAACTAATTCTTTTTTATTCATTTTGATAAAATCCAAGTTTCTTGGCGAAAGCCATTCTGATAGCGTTGAATTAATCTTTTCTTTACTTTTAATGGTTTTGCTATTAAGGAAGTGTGCCAGTTTGATTAAACGGACATCTTAAGGAACCAAGTCAATTGATTTAGGATGCAATATAATACACAGACCTTACTCGTTGATTTTCTCCCGATGTTAGATTACGCAGTGTGAGCTTGCATTGTTGTTCTGAAGAACGGCACGCTTTCTTTTAGTTAAATTAGGTCTTTTAAACTTCTTTTTCGCTCTTTACTCGTCTTTGGCAATAAGGATTTATTGCAATTATCTTTATTTCAAGAGATTGTAATGAACGAAAACTAACACATTCCATTGACTCATCAAGACCTTATGTGGGTGGAGTTTGGGTTCAGAGGTTGACAAGGGGGTTTCTTCCCCGGATCTCTGATTACTCCAACAAGCAATAAAAGAATTAGTCTCACAGTGGGCTTTTGTAGTAGCTGATACCTCGTAAAACACGACCTCACTTTCCGAACAACGTAATGCACACACACACACACACACACACACACACACACACACATATATATATATATAAAATCATTATTATAATTAACGCTCTTTTCTTCAGGGTTGAGCACTCTTGAGGTAGGGCAACTCGTCTATTATAAGCTATATAGCAATGCTCTCCCAACTCTGGAATGGAGCACTCTGATGGATGGAGAATTGTGCGTAAATAAATATGTCGCTTAAATTCAGTCCTACTGATCATCTTGTTCTACGCAGGGTAGGTTTCGATCCGACATCGTGGTACTGGATAGGATATTGGAAAGTCTATAGCCACACTGAAGAGTTGTAATACAACGAAACAGCTGTCTGTTGATGACTCAATTATTAACTACATATATAACACAGAGAAAGAAAGAAAAGCAGAAAGAAAGACGAGACAATAAGAAGGGAGAGAGGAAAAAAGATACAATAAGAAGGAAAAAAGAAAGAGGAGACGAGAAGGAGGGAGAGAGAAAGTACAGAAGAATGAATTGAAAAAAAAAATTCGAATACTATTATAACTAGAAAACACTCGGGGTGGAAGGGATCACTTCTGCCTACACAATCGTCATGGTAAGTGAGTGTGCATGGATCCACTCCAAGATTTAATCACTTCTTCCATATTCCATTGTCCACCTCCCACAAAATTTCATAAAAATTCATTGAGAACTTTTTGAGATATCGTGTAGAAAGACATGAATTTTGGCGATCGTACGTGGTGTGGGCATAAAACTATGACGGCAGGGAGATAATTGAGCATGGATTCGCCCAATAATGTAATCACTTCTTTAGTAGCCTATTGTTAACCATTTCACAGAATGCCATGGAGATTCAATCGGAACCTTTGGAGATATCGGTTGAATAGACATGAGCGTGTACATTAAAAACGGAAAGATATCTCTTAATCGGAAGTGACTTCTTGATCCACCCCAAACCATTTAATTTTTAACCCATTTTCCACCTTCCCACAAAATTTCATTGGAATCCATGGGGTACAATTTTGTGGACAGAAGACAGAAGGAAAAACGACCGAATATATATACCTCTCCATCTTCGTTGGCAGAGGTACATAAATATAGAAAACGAACGAAAGAGAATAGAAAAAAATGCGTTTTAGAAAGAAAAGAAGAAAAAAACGAAAAGAAAAATATCCCGATTGAACAGAGGTAATAAACGATATTCATAATGAAAGTAACAGAACAAAATGACTTCATTTCCTTAAAAATATTCTCAACGAATGGTAAAAAAAAAGCCGTTACTGCGTCATTGGTTCGGGTGGCAAAGGAAATAGAAAAAAAAACCGCAAGTTTTTGAATCTTTGAGGAAAAAATTGAGAAGTACTTAAAGAGAATTTATGGTCTGAAGTGGAAAAAGATGGGGGATAAGCGAAAACCAAGTTTGCTGTTCCAAATAGGGATCCGGCTAATCAGCTCCTCCTCCCCCACCCCTGGCCCTTCCCGGTTCCTACCTCCCGCTACACAATCCACGGCCTTTTAAAGTTTTATCACTTGATTTTTTTTTCTAATTCTTAATTTATTATGATTTCTTGTTTCCGCTCTGCTCTGATGAAGATGGTATCTCCGGGTTTGTGGTTTAGAAAGAAGAGAAAAGCGGTTATGGAAAACAGAAGGAAGAACGCAAACATCTTGTTGTTGAAGAGAAATGGGACGAGAAAGGAAGAAGTCTGGTAGAAGGATAAGGGGAGCAAGACAGAGGGAGTGACGATTCAAATGGAGAAATAATAATAATAATAGATAATAATAATGATAATAATAATAATAATAATAATAATAATAATAATAATAATAATAATAATAATAATAATAATAATAATAATGACGATGACGACGACGACGACGATGATGATGATGCGTTAATGAAGAAAGCTGACTTGAAAGTAAAATATGAAAGGGCGCAACAGAGTAGGGACGTTCATACACTGGGAACTGTGCAAACGACTTGGATTCGACCATGTAAACAAACGGCATCAACACAAACCAGAGATGTGTCTTGTTAAACAAAAAAAAAAACAAAAAAAACAAAAAAAGAAAAAAAAAAGAAAATAACTTTGGGACTTTGAGATACTGGCAGACCATCCCACCCAAGCAAGGAAACTCATTCCGATAAACGTGAATAAGGAGAAGGGGACCTGCCATATCGTAAATGTGGCTGTACCAGCGGACCCCAAGTTGAATACGAACGAAAAACGAAAAGCCAGAAAAAAAAAAATATCAGGATCTTGATTTGAGGGTCGTACCTGTAATAACTGGTGAACCTGGTGAGCGTATCTACGAAAATTTCGATGAACGGTTGATAATGTCCAGATCACGGCAATGCTGAGGTCTAATAAAGTGGAAATTTGAGATTTGCTGCCAACGATAACAACAAAACACCAGGTGCAAACATGCAAATAATTGTTACAGAATTAATGCCTAGAGGGGTACCAAACCTGTTGAAACAAAGCACTCACGTGATTCATCTTAAGGGTCACGAGAATAATTTAGTTTGAAAAAGTGACTGCCGTAAAAACAAAAAAGAAAAGACGAAAAAAGAAGTTTCTTTTTCTTTTTCTTTTTTCAGAACTCTTTTACTCTGACGTCCGAAGTTAACTATTTCCTCTTCACCACTCCGATTTCCACATCTTCCTCGTCCGCCTTCCTTGTCTCTGTCTAATACTGTGCCTTCTCTCTTTGTGCCATAACCCTAGTCTTATTCTTCTTCCTCTTCTCTCAAATAACCCCCTACCTTCTTTTTAGCACTCCCGTATGTCCTACCTTCCACCTCATTAATTTATCTCTTTTCCTCTTCGGTTTATTTCTTTTCCTCTTCTTTCGCCTATTTCGCCAGCGCTGTACGAAAAGAAAGAATCGCCAGGGTACGTCAATCGTGGAGTCGGGGCTCTCAGTAAGGAGAGACGGATATTAAAAAATCAGGTGAAAACAAGTCGCATGACTTGAAATGGGAAAATACGCACAAGGCAATTAAATGGAAAATATAGCCGTCGGCAGAGATTGTATCAGGTTGATAGAGCCACACCGTCATCGTCCTTTTTTTTCTTCTACCATCCCCGTCTCAAAATGGCGAAGGTTGGACGTAAGGGCATAAGGTTAAATATGGCACGTACTGATTGTCTTCTGCTAAACAGCTCGAGGCCAGGAATGTGGAGAGTCACGGCATATAAAAAATGTACCATATATACACCTATTTAATAACTCTGCAATACATATAAGAGGGTGGGTCAGTAACGCTGTTACATGACAACTGAATTCTTGATCCGAATTTTTTTCTGTATAATGTTCCATCATTGAAGATTATAAGAGATGCGTTGTGTTAGAATGCGTTGATAAAATAAAAAGAGATATGTTGAACATTTTGATATTCGTTTAGTAAAATTAGTGCTTTTTTTTTTCAACGTTTTGGTACGGAACCATTGATGTTTCTACGTGTAAATTAATTGTACGTATGTTGCAGGCTCAACAAGGTTCAGTTCTTACAAGTATGGGTATTGCTTACTCACATTACTAAATCATAGGATAGAATGAGAGAGAGAGAGAGAGAGAGAGAGAGAGAGAGAGAGAGAAGGGGAGGGGGTAGAGCATGCCAATGGAATAAACAGGGTAGGAAGAAACCACTAATCCTTCCATTGTGAAGGACTTTCCAGTCTAGACAATCAGAATTCTTTGGATTCAACCACGGACCACTGATGCTGATAAGAAATATGCAACTACTTCAGCCACCAAGCAGATGACACACCCACACACACACACACACACATATATATATATATATATATATATATGTGTGTGTGTGTGTGTGTGTGTGTGTGCGTGTGTATATTTATATATATAATGAATTAATATGCAAATTTTTCAGTTTATTTATTTGTTCGTTTGTTTGCGCTTAAATGGGATGATCTCATTGGTGGATTTACTCTCCGATTATGATATAACGATACAACAAATTACGTCATAGAAACTCTCAAGACTTCATGCCTAATCACACATTAAAACAGATTGAAATCAGGATACATGAATTATTGAAAATAAATCACTTCTAATAAAATAGCTTTAGGCTCCTTTGTGCCGATCCATACATAAACAACGTCGTCGTTTTTGAGAGTTATAATCTATTGTGTGTATACGTATATTTCATGAGCTGTTCCAAGTCCGTTGCTCGACAAAGCCTTTCCCATCTCCTCGAATGACGGGCGTGATGGCGCGAATCTCCGGAAAACTTGCGAGTGTGCGCACGCGCGGATGTGGAGAACAATGGCCGAGATCCGGTGAGGATCAAATGGCTTTTGGTGTAATTGAAAACGTGTTTCGCTATTCGAGTTTGTTACAAAGAAAAAATCAAGAAAAAAAAAGTACTTCTGTGGTTTATAGAAGAAAGGACTATTGGGAAAATCAAATGTTGGGGTTGGGTGAGGGAGAAAGTATGTGTTTTAGAGATGGAGAGGGGGAAATACAGAGAAAAGGAAAGGGGATTGACAGACAACGACAGGTGAAAAAAAAGAGGAGAAAAAAAAAGGAAAGGGTACAAAAACATTGGAGTTAGAGGGGCTTAGAAAGAAGACACGAATTAATTCGAGGAAGACAGATTGAAAGAAACAGAGAAAAGAGAAAGAATAAAAGAAAAATAAAGAGAGAGAAAGAGGGAGAGAAAATATATAGATGGATCACAAAGGCACTTGGCAGAGTTGAATTGTTGACAAGTTGGTCTCACTCCGAATTCGATCCCCATTGGCCCCATTGGGTGCCACACAATTGCAGTCATGTGTCACATACTATATCAAGCTCAGTAAAGGACCATGTCCAGTGGCTGTGGTAGTTGCTTATCGGTGTTCGAACCCAATTTCAAACTAGAATATTGAATGCAGATTAAAAAAGCCGGAAGGCTTTCTTCAAAGAAAACCATTTCTGTCCCTCATTTAGTTCCGTACCAGACTAAGCTACGTTTGGTAAATTTCTATCAAATAAGTAATCGGCATACATGCATGAATACACGCAAACACATACGATACACATAGATATATGTAATTATTAATTTATCATCCACAAACAGCTGTTTCATTGTATTACAACTCTTTAGTGTGGCTATGGACTCGATGTCCCTTCCAGTACCGCTAGGTGGGGTCGAACCCTTCACTTCAGACCCAGAGGCAGATGCTTAACCCCTGCCCTACGCAGAACTGGACGGTCTGAAGGACCGAATAAGCGATACATTTACTTACGCCTAATTCCCCTATCTACCAGAGTGCTCCATTCCAGAGTTGGAAGAGCATTGCATAGTTGCTTATAGTAGACAAGTTCCAATCTAAGAGTGCTCAACCCAAAAGAAGGGAGCCTTAATTATAATCAAAATCAAAATTCCGATATAGTTATCTGGTCGAATAATTCTTGAATTGTGTACATTGTAGTGAATGGTTTTTTTTTGAAGAAAACATCCAATAACTTACGGGGGGTTCTGTCGTAGTGAGCAAGCAAGTAGCGTAGACCATTGTTTGTGTGATGAATTCTATTCTTTTTTGGAGCCCCATTATTGTTACACGATTCGAGGCCAAGCTGAGATAAGTAAACATCTATAAGAAGCCTGCGAGCAATGTTTATTTTAAATTTGTAATGCATGAATTTGAAATACGAGTGTACAAAAATTCCTTGGTAATGTGACATATTTCCCATCGAGATTGACTGTTGTGGTTTTGTAGAGGCTTCAACGTCAAAAGAAACTTTACATTTTCCCCGAGTAAATTTGAAATTAAAATTCGGTCAAACATACGAGACTAACATTTGTCCCGAACGGCCAGTTTTGTGGCCTGGAACCCATTTTTAAAAAAAAGATGTGCAAGACTGAGAGAAAGGTCTATCTTTACTTGCTGTAATTTTTAATTTGGTCTCTGTGTTTTGGAATTTACACGGCGTATTTTTTAGTTTGCTTGCCATTTGCATTTGCTAATGGGAAATAGTATAGAAATGAAACCCTTAAACAAAAAAAAAAAGAAAAAAGAAAGGGAAATACATAACAAAATTCCTAAACAGGAGAAAGACTGCATCCATGTAACTGTGGTAGACATATTGAAAGCCACATGAATAGAAGTCACGCGACAAATTTTGGTAGTATTGTTAGGTACTACGCGAACGCTGCGGGTTATTGATAAGAATATTCCAGTCCTCAAAACATTTTTCACCACATCTACATCAAGAGGTTTGCAGTTGAATCTGAATAATACACACGCTAACACATACGCACATCCATATACATATGATAAAAAAAGGATGTATAATCTGACAGAATAATTATAAATGCGTTATTTTTATCAGAAACTCTTATTGAACCAACATCCCGTTTTAACGCCGTGAATATGTCAGTCGACCAAGACAACATGAATAGATAAATAAAGAAAGAACAGTCTGCTGTAGAAATCGAACCAACGTCAAGCAGGAGACCGTCTTAGAGCAAGCTGGTGGATCGGAAGCTCGAATAACTGTTTTACACCCAAATCTTGTCTTATTCATGCACTGTCCGTATCTGCTCTTTATGTTCTTCTAACGCAGCAATTATAAACAAATGGATTTATAAATCGACAGAATAGATATGAATGCATTATTTTCAAAGTATCGATTAAAAATGATACAAACAAACACACAGACACACACACAGACACACACACACATACACACACACATATATATATATATACATATATATATATATATATGAATAGAGCACTCTGGTGGATGATGAGTTTCTGCGTAAATGAATATACCGCTTAAATTCAACCTTACTGACCACCCAGTTCCGTAGTCCAGAGGCAGGATATCGGCCTCCGATGTGACGGTTTCAATTCTGCCTCGCGGTACTGAATGGGATAAAGTCTATAGCCACACCAAAGAGATGTAATACATCGAAACAGCTGTCTGTGGATGACACAACAATATATATATATATATATATATATATATATATATATATAAAAGGAAGCAGTTTCAGTTGCTGGTTCCTAAAAGAACCAATCCCTTTTTTACCCGGTTATTGCAACTTCGTAGTTAGGATGAATCTGGGTCATTCTAGGATACAGGTTGGTAAGACTAGCAAACAGTTAAGAACTGCGAACTTTTTATAAACTCAAAGAAAAATGTAAAATCAGTGATATCAACGGGATTAGTGGGTTAAACCCCAAATATAAAGAGTTTGGTTTCGAAATGTGATAAGCGCCATTTAAGACATGCTACCACTTTTTATTTGAAGAGAAAAATGATTTCTTACGTTGATGACCTATATATATATATGTATATGTATTTATATATATATATATATATATATATATATATATATATATATGTGTGTGTGTGTGTGTTTGTGTGTGTGTGTGTGTGTGTGTATTTCCAGCTCTACTCTAAAAAAACGTAACTTCATGAGTAAAATGTTGTATGTATCGAGCACTCTATGAAATGAATCCATTACGTTTCAGAAGTGGCTTTAAATCATTGATATATTATTATATTATGTTATACTGCTAGCCTGATTTGTACGATATATATATATATATATATATATATATATATATATATATATATATATATATATATATATATATATATATTTGTTTTTTTATTTTTTTTCATTTTGAATCTGTCATACTGCATTGTATTTACGTTTTCAGCCTTTATTAAGTTGCAAGTTATTCTTTTTATTATGGCAATAATTGAAAATGAATAGCAGTAAACCTTGATTAGAGCCTTTTATTTTCAGTACGATTCAAAACCCAACTGTTTATTATTATTTACGGGCTTCTTTTTTTTTTCAGCTATACTTAGTTATATTATTTGTATAGCAATACCTTGACGGTATTACCTCAAAACCTGTAATTATCAAAACAGCTCTATTGAAGGAGTTGCTGTAATTTTTTAAAAACGTCACATATAAGCAAATGAATGGCTTGTTTTATGGGGTCATGCAGAACATGATTTATATCTTCACAATGCACTTCTGTGTGTGTCTTAAAAACTTAATACATTTCCGCTGAAAAAGGGATTTTTCTTTAAGAAATTTCATAAATTTCATAGTCCCCAATTATCCTCCGATGTTGTATTATGCAAGTCTATAATTTTCCGATTGCTATTAATGTGATGTGTTCAAAGTATCCCTTGATTTATACAGAATTTGATTTAATTCCTATAATTTAGATTTGAATCTCAATGCTGTACGCTTTATTTCATTGTGGAGACCATCGGCTGTTTTACCAAGGACTTGTTTCAGGTATTAAGCAAGGACTTCCTTTTCCCCTGCTATTTCTCATGGTAATATTTTTGTCGTATTCTTTTGGGGACACAATATTTACTTTCTAATGAAGGTAATTGTTAAAAGCCTCAAACAAAAAGCAAAAAAAAAAAGTTCATAAGTACAACTATCGAACGAAATCCTGGCTCTTGCCTGGGATCGAACGCCGATCCACAGCACTTAGAGAAAATACTTATATATTCAATCCACAACGCAATACATCAGCGATGCGTTTATGACAAAACCGAGTCAGTGTGCGCATCTATATTAATACAATGTCGATTTTTTTACCAAGTGAAGCTAAGAATAGTACAAGGTTAAAAGATGAGAGGATATTAGGGTGGGAAGATTGCGTTACGCCAGTCCTCCAAGTTGGGTAGGCTTGTATGATTACAAGTTTTCATTTCAAACTAATTGATTATAGTCAGCGTTTACTGGACACCCTGCCGTTGTGTTGTGGTTAACAAACTAGTCTTGCAGGCTATGACTTCTCTGCACTTATGGTCTTTTGTTAGAGTTAGTTGAGTGAACGTTGCATGGTTCTTAGTCTTAGGATCAATCTTTTGGTTAGGTTTCACGTTTCAGCTCCATGGGTGACTATAAATTGGCTGTATACCCTTATTTTTAGGACAAGTGGGATTTGTGTGTTCTTGAAAGTAGAGCTAGCTCTACCGAAAGCTTGCCAACCTAGTGTGATTCTTCACTTTATACCTTCTTCTTTTGACAACTTCATGGAGACCCGTTGTCCTAGGTGGTCTACTTTCTCTATCTCTGCGTTTCGATCGTCGTGTCTTTGTCCCCAACATGCTTGTTGTACACAACATTTGTTTTGCTGAGGTTCATGTGGAGGCCAACTTTCTTGCTTGCTTCATTTAGTTCGTCTAGCATTATTTGGAGATCGTGAATTTTCTTAGCAAAGAAAACGATGCTATCAGCAAATCTGAGGTTACTTATGTATTCGCCATCTATTCTGATTCCTTCGTGTTCCCGTTCTTGGTTTCGGAAGATCATTCATAGGCAGGCTGCGAAGTGTTTGGGCGAGCTTGTGTCTCATTGTTTCACTTCTTTTCTTAATTAAAAGGGCTCAGAGTTTTTATGTAGCCTGATGAAGAACTGCTGTGTCGGTAGAAATGTTAGTCTATCTATGCGACAGCATATAGATGAGTACCAGTATCTATTAGGTCATTCAGTTGCGATCAAAATACATCCTGTAGTCCGACAAGACCTTTGCTTTGCTATACCTGAACGCTCACCACTGCACTACCACGAGCAATATTTGCTTAATATGCATTTACGCTCGGTTGATTTTTGCAAAACTGACAAATAAATCGACCTTTGAAAATGTTTCACGTCGGAGATTAGGAAAAATGCTGTATGCTTTAAAAGCTTCTCTGTGCTAAATTCCTAGGATAAGAAGGAGAGATCGAACAAAAGAAAGAAAGAAAGAAAGAAAGAAAGAAAGAAAGAAGGATAGGCGGAGCGAACAAAACGAATAAAGAGAATAAACAGCAACAAAATTTATACACAAAAAAAAGGTAGAAGAAAAAACTGACAAGAGGATGAGTCGAAGGAAGGGGGGCAGTAAATAGAGAATATTTGAAGAAATAAGACTTTGTAAAGAATAGAAAGAAAGATTTAAGGGGACAATATAACTGCGCATGTGCAGAAGTCAGTTTAAAATGGCCGTAGAAGGCGGAGGCGGGAAGAGCCAAAAAAAAAAAAAGAAAGAAAAGTAGAAAAATATATACATATGGTGATAAAAATGTAGAGGTTACTGTATAAATCGACCGTTCCCCGAAATTTACATCAATAAAGGGCTTATTTGCTGCACTTTTAAAGGACAGGGTATAAGCAAAATAAAGGAGTTTCATAAACCCCTCTCCTGCTCCCATTACCCATCCTTTTTATCCACTTCAATATTTGCAAACATTTCTTATAACCCAAGGTAATACCTAGATTCCTGTTTGTATTTTATGAAGAAAATTCGAAATTTGAAAAAAATAAGTAAATATATAAATTGTATTGTTGATGCTTCACTTGAATTTTTCGCCTAGTTTTATCAACAAACGGGCTTACGAGTATTTCTTTCTTCCTCATAAATCTTACACATATATATGTTAAAAATTTATCGTACATAAATAAAACATATAATCCAAATTTTCACATTACATGCTTTTTATTTTCACATATTGGTAGTATAAGGTCCCGTAAAAATAACAAAAGAAACAAATAGAGCAGATATAGACCGTGAATAAACAAATTGAGAATTTAGAGTTAAAACAGTCATTGGGACATTTGAATTACCGGCGGTAGTTTGGCTTAAAGATGAGAGCAACTGAGCAGCAAATAGAACTACCGACCACGTAAATATATATATATATATATATATATATATATATATATATATATATATATATATACACATATATATTCTACTAAGTTTCACATCTTTGAGCACCAAATATATATGAAAAAATCTCAAAAAATCTTTGTCTTTCCAGTCAATTTTTTTCCATTACCTACGAATGTAATGAATGTATATGTGAATAACAAATTTCATTATATTACATTAAAACTTATTTGGAATGATCTCCCTTCATTGCACGATTAATATATCACTCAATTTGGACAACGTGAATAGAATGAACAATTTAAAAAAAATGGGCTGCTACAGGAATCGATCAAGCCACCGATAGGTTGGCCGCTTCAATGTAGCGATGCTCTTACCATTGGACTGAACAGCCAAAATAACTGCTTTCAAGCTTTAAAGCATTTTCTTTTTATTGTTCGTTCCTTTCACGTTGACTAAATTGAGTGATATATTAATCGTGTTATGACAGAAATCATTTGAAATAAGTTTGTGTATAATACAACGCAATTTATAATTCGGTCTGTCAGATCGCACATCCATTTCTTAAGACACACACACACATATATATACATATATATGTGTGTGTGTACGCATGTGTGTTTATACATATATATATATATGTATGTGTGTGCGCATGTCTGTGTGTCATTAACAGAAATAGGAGGAAAGGATGCCACTGATAACTGTAAGGAAAATCAAAGAATTGTTCATATGGAGAATACGGTTGAATTTTTAACAGTCAAAGTTCGAATCATGAAAGGAATACAAATCTATAAATAAGCTATACATACCCCCTTTTAATCCTTTAAGAGTGCAACTCTGTTGTTATCAGAACACACCCGTTTGTGACTTCCCCTCAGGTATAATATAACTTGTTGAAACGTTAAAGCTCTTGAATGGTGGATAGAGTTGCAATCATAAGAAAGAATATCATGCCTCGCGGGAATAGCCCTCGCTCGGCACCCACCATGGGCTGCAATCGTTGAATTTTGATGAGGAAAGCCAATAAACAGGCATCTTTCCGCTAAAGCAGCATAGCAATTAATTATATATATATATATACATATATACATATATATATATATATATACATATATATATATATATATATATATATATATATATATATATATATATATATATATATAACATCCGTTTCACGGTTCGTTTGAGTGTCAGTAATAAATTCAGGGTCCTGACAAAACTCTCCAGGAAAAAAAACAACAACAAAAAAACAAAAAACAAAGACAAAGCACACGCGGGAAAGAAACCCATGGACAAATCCCCCAGGGCAAGAAATTTAATTCTAAATAAAATAAATAAAAATCCTGAGCGATTATCACATTTGTTTTCTGATTCTACGAAATTCCATTGTGGTACTATTATTTCATTTTTTGATGTCTAAATAAAATTCACTCTTCGAAATATATGATTAAAATATGAAACCAGGTAATCACCTTTCCTAAAGTAAGAATGATAAAGAAGATGAAAATTAATTATTACTTTTACTTAGATACTTATTACTTGAATTTTTGTAATGCTTTGTTTTAACCATGGAGTGTTTGCCCTAGTTTGCATCTTGATAGATGGGATTTTGTTCTAGTAGGTTTTGCCCAAGGGTTTTTTGTCCCGAGGTGGTGTTATCCGACATTCAGTATATTCAGTCGACGCAGAGGCCATTCTAAGAGAGTGACGGTTACCATTCCCCCCAGAAAAGAATGATCAAACTCAACAATAGATGTGTCCTCAGATATTTTTTACATAATAAAAAAATTACCATCGAGGAGTACTTAACAGGTAAGTCTCGCCAATCATTACCACTGTAGTGAGTTCGATCCTCAGTGGGTGTTCACGTTCGTGACCTTGTTACACATAATCAATAAGTTGCTTTGTGAAAAGCTCATACGTACCACAACTTTCTCGTGGCGTTATGGGTTAATCCTACGAACAGCTGATGACTATCGAGACCTTACGCATTCTATCCATTGCGACTTTTCATGAGCAACTGTGTGTATATATCTATCCATTTATCTATCTATTTATTCGTTTTTCCACGTGCAACGATCTCTCTCTCTCTCTCTCTCTCTCTCTCTCTCTATATATATATATATATATATATATATATATATACATATATATATTGTGTGTGAGTCTTTCCACATGCAACTATATCTATTAATCGATCAATGTATCATGTTTTTCCATGTTTTACTTCATCTATCTATTCATTTCTCTCTCTCTCTCTCTCTCTCTCTCTCTCTATATATATATATATATATATATATATATATATATATATATATACGTATTACGTCTTTCCATATGCAATTATATCTATCTATCAATCTATCCTAGCTCTACTCATTCAGTAACGCTTGAATCAATTCCTAATCACTGATAATCCAACTCATCCTGATTTCCTGATTTTTATTGTAAACATACTTGCAATATATATATATATATATATATATATATATATATATATATATATATATATATATATATATATATATATACTGTTTGTATAAACAAACCATCGTTTTTTCTTTCAAGTACTGTTTATTGATATTTGCACAAATGCATGACAAATGATTTCATCAAAAAATTCATTGCAAATATGTTTACAATAGACACGTAGAGAAAATCAGGATAAAATGGATTGTCACTGATCAGGAATTGATTCAAGCGTTACTAAATCATTAAAGCTATGATAGATAGATAGATAGATAGATAGATAGATAGGTAGAGTTGCGCGAGGAAAGATATAATCCATATAATTATGATAGACATTTATAGGAAAGTGCTAGAAATATAAGGTCTACGACCGTAGATGTTAGTATTGGCGTAACAGAGGAGGAAGGAAAAAAAAAAACAACACCCAAATGGTAGCGGAAGTGTGAACCACAGCATTAATGTGATTGACGAGGGAGAGATGAGATTTGGGCTGAAGACCTGAGGAGACTTACTGCCACTCAGCTTTCAGCGATAACCTCCGAGTGTGGAGAGGAGGGCTAGAGACTTGAGAAGACTTGCTGTCGCTCAACCTCCAGCAGAAACCACATGGCAACTGGTGTGAAATTGCTAATAATAATAATAATAATATAGTGGGAGCACTAGGAACTGTCCCCAAAACGCTGAGGGAGAGACTGGAGGAGATCGGGATTAGGGGGAGGATAGAGACCGTACAGACCACAGCACTGCTGGGAACTGCACGGATACTGAGGAAGGTGCTAGAGATATAAGGACTGCAACGAATCGTAGCCCTGTCATGATATGCGAAAGAGAGAGGAGACGTTAGCTGAAGACCTGAGGAGACTTATTGTCACTCAGCCTTCAGCGATAACCACTGGGCAACCGGTGTGAAACTGTAAATCGCAGAATTACTGCGACCTATGAGTACTAGGAGAGGAGGGCTGGAGACTTGAGGAGACTTGCTGTCACTCAAACTCCAGCGGTTACCACCAGGCAACTGGTGTGAGATTCCAAATAATAATAATAATAATAATAATAATAATAATAATAATAATGTATACGTATATATATACATATATATATATATATATATATATATATATGTCCTCAATAGAGAATCGAACCTCGGTGCCCAAAATGGCGACAAGCAGATACATTTACTACTGTAACCCCAAGAACTTGGCGTGCATAATTATTTGTTTTCGAATTCTCACAATTACGGTCAGGGTAATAATAGCCACTCAAGGGATACTCTTGAACGTACCCGACTAAAAACGTTTGATCTGAAAGAACCTTGGGAGCCCCAACCGCAATGATGACTAAGTTTTATATTTGTGCACGAGAGGAGTCTCTCGCATTTGTCAGTGAACACCCCAGATACGTTTCTTAGAACCTTCGAGTGAAAACATAACAATCAGCTAGGTGACTTCAACACGACTATTGGTGCCCCACAAAATAGTCCCTTCTGTTTCACATATAATTGTAAGATCCAATGAGGTAACCGACGGTTTGTGTTTTCATGCTCGCTCTCACTGTCTCTCTATTCTTCTTCTTCTTACTTCTTCTTATTATTTGCGTATGTATATGTCTCCCCCAAGGGATAGACAACATGTCGCGACGGGTCAGCTGGTGTGACCCAGCGATCCCGAGATCGATGCCACCTGGAGCTTCAGTTACTGGAAGGACCGCCCTTTAGCGGTGAGGTTGAAAGTGAAGGCCCAGACCGAATCCGGTCCTGATTGATCTCAATGGCGGATCAGACGGAAGAGATGGGTAGGGGACACCAAAACGACTGAGGAGATGGAGAAAGATTAAACGATTTTTTGCCACTCGGACAGGCATGTCAGGTCACTCCCAACCGACTGGGATCACAGCTGCAAAGGCGATTACTGACAGACAGGAAATTCGGCAGTTTTGATGCAACACCTGTGGATTTCACAATTCTCTCAGATCCTTGTGCCATGAAACCGGGGTCCAGATGTGCCAACTACTCTGGGATTACGGTTTTTTTTTTTGGTTTTTTTTTTTAACCATCTTTGCTGGGTAATCAAATATGGCGAGCAGCTCCAGGATGTTTTCCTCGTCTACCTGGAGCCTTTAATTTTCAAAATTCCACTAGGTTGTATATGGATATTTACTTGCCAGAGGGAAGATCTAAAACGCAGGAGCATGGAGTAGTTGGTAGAATAATCAAGAGAGCGTTGTCATTAGCGGGGGTTCAATCCCAGTCGACCCGTCAATATCACATGCATTTAATCACTTTGAAAGAGTGTTATTCCATTTCGCACGCTCACTTCAATCCAATGCGGTTAATAAGGCAGCTATCGTGATGCAATGGTTAGTAAGCCGGTCTTGTGGACAGACGGAAAGGTGGACAGAAAGACGTGACTAAATACAGATACCTCTCTAACTTCGTTGACAGATATTAAATAACGTGTGCGCTTGATACGGTTTAGGAATAATTAGAGAACGTAACTAACTTCCTATCTAGTCATAGAAATCTGAATAATTGCTTTTTTCCGAAGGGGAATAACTAAGTGGATTGGTCTCATTAAAGAAATAATATAACCGGCCAGAGATACACATGTCATTTTATCATCTCATCGCCTTACTGTCATCCCACCGCCTTACCGTGGGGCTAAAAAGATATGAACAGTCTGCTTCTGTGATTCTAGTGAGAATGCTTACTTGAAACTTGACGAATGATACTGCAGCTTTGTGATTTCATTTTTTTTTTTTAGTTCGAATAATTGTATTGAGTCAATTTCCAAAATAGTAGGGAGTCATGACCTGAAATTAGTTTTTTTCGGTGTTCAACCAAGACTTTTGGGTTGCAATTAACACATCTTGACTGACACCAGTACTACTTATTCTTCTCAGAGATAGATGCGTGATGATAAACCCTGTGTAACTTGTTAATGGGACTGAAAAAGTGATCTAACTTGCCAGACTACTGAAAGCAAGAGCACTTTCGAATTGTATGCACAGGTTCAAAAGGAAACCATAAAAAAGTCTAGACACTAGTCATCTACGCCACAATAGGGTATAGGTACATTTTAGTGGGTTGATATTGCGAAAGTCTCATTCCGTAATTCAATTTCATATGAAAACCTTAATCCTTTTAAAAATACATCAAGCATTGTATCCATTTGGGGGTGAGCCACGATATTGTGCCTCTACCAGCATGGCTGTCAGTCCGCTTGTATAACCACTGAGACGAACATGATCGTGCAAACATATTGTTACAGAATCTAAGTGGGTCTATTTGGAGTGTTTTCTGTTTGCGTCTTGAAATATTTCGCAGCATTTCAAGAATTGCCGACGCACCGCCTTTTTGTTGTCAAGATGTGACCTAGTTTCCCCTTTCTCACGATTTGCAGTTTGATTACACGCTTAGGGGCGACTAACGTGGCTCATCAGGTAAAGCCGTTTGTACTTCAGTCGGACAATTTTCATCGATACCTAAATATAAGAACAAGGTTCAATACTCTGGCTTATCCAGTAAAGACTGTTTTTGCTCTTTGTACCCGCTCAACACGTATATTTATCCTCTAAACCTCTTTGTGTCCGAATCGACAGTCAGACGGATATCCAGGTCTGCAGAATTAAAGTTATGGCCCGAATGATATCGAAAATGAAGATGTCAGAACGTTTTGCAACGTTTTTTTTTTCACGTGACTGTGCTTTATTCAACTTTATCAAGTGAGTATTTTCGGTTAGTCTGAAGCTTAGGGTGGAAATAATTATTTTGGGTTTCATACAATGAATATGATAAAAAAATGAATATCCGAAAAGGAACCTTCTAAAATGATCTAAAAATACTATCTTCGAAGCGGAAAATTGTTATTATCAAATTGATAGTGAACTGGAATACTGGTCAAGGTTTTTGATTCTCCAAATGAAAACGTTAAGATCAGATCGAACTCTATAATGCTAAAGATAAGCAGCCTAAGTTGAAAGATTTCCTCTCATTTAATTCACTAAGGTTCAGCGTTTTAGGTACCTGTAAGTCTTTATTTTCTTCCTTATTTTCTTGTACAAAACTCCAGTTTTTCGGCTAAAGGATTGAGAGTGCTCCATTCATAAGATGGGATTTTCTTTCTATTACATGAAAGGGAGACTTTTTCGTTCCACTGAAAATTAACCTGCTATTTCGATCTAACAGTATTTACCCCAAAACATCGGCGTCCATTGGAAGAGGCAGGGGGAACGGGGCATTGTCCCCCGTACCAGGCCTTCTCAACGTGGGCAGGGGTTTAAATATAGTCAATATAAGATAATGATGCAGCGCAATTAGTTTCATCTGACCACAGTTTGTCGGATTGTCGAATTGTTATACTTATTCTCCTGTGTAAACTCTATTGTGTTCAGATGAAATAGAAATCAACCGATTCGGGTCTGATAGCATCCGAAGAGTTTGGCATCATCGTGACGCGGCGTACACGGAAATGTGTTTGGTATCAACAGATAAGCATCTCGGTGGTGGAAAACGTCATGGTCTGGGTTTGTATGAGGTCTAATGACACAGACGAGCTGCATTTCATCGACGGGATGATGAATGATGAAGATTACATCAATATATTGAAAGAAAACATGTTGTCTTCACTCAGACTCCTTGGAGGAACAGCTGTGTTTCAGCATGACAATGATTCAAAACACTCAGCTAAAAAAACAACGGTTTCTTAAGAAGCAGAAGGTAAAGTCTTCTATTGGTTTAGGATTTAAATCCAATTCTGTACTTGTGGAATGCACTGAAACAAGAGAAGAAGGCCGACGACAAGCAGTAATAAATAATAAAGGCTATCACGGTAGACATCAATAATATTAATATTCATGTTAAACTTCTTTTTGTATAGTGTGTACTTATTTTTGGTCGGCTACATATTCATATTTTTGGTTACTGAGTTTAAATGCTGTAGACTTTGGTAATGAGTAATACATAATGATACTCGTTTTGATTGTAAAATGCTCCACTAGGAATGATAACATACTGGAATGTTTTGTTTAAAAGAAAACTGACTTTTTATTAAAAAAAAAAAAAAATGGTAGGGGTATTCACATGAATATGTATATAGGTGTATCTATAAGTTTGTGGCTTAATGAAAAACAAAGCATTTATTTTACAAAACAAATGGTTACTTTTCAACATAATCCCCTTATTTGTCAATGCACTTGATTTAATTTGCCACATTGATTGCACAAGATATATATATATATATATATATATATATATATATATATATATATATATATAGTCTAGATAGTTTTACAGCTTTAAACACCATATATATATTAAAAAAAAATCCAAAAGTTTATGTCATTTCAATCAATTATTCTCCAATATCTGTTAACGTAATTTATGTAATTTTTCCAGAGGTTTTTATGTTTTGATATTATGGTACTAGGTGTGAATTTTTTCGTTTGAATCTTCAGTTGTTCATCATGTAACAGTTTCGGGGATTCTAAGAACAAAAAAGGTATATTAACACGGCTCCCAGCATTGTTGATCAAACACCACCTCCCTATAAGCTATGATATAAACGTATAACTTCATTTGATTATGTAATACTACACGTGATTTGCTATTTTATATAAGGTATTATCATAATGAATTTGACAATGAGGGATCGATACATATGTATATAAATATGATTATAAATGGCATTATATTATATAGAAACCCTCATTTAAAATGATCACCAGTTATTATACAGTGAATGTGCCATTTGGCGTAGATAATGCAAATAGAATAAACAACAGAAAAATGGGCTGTTGCTGATATCTGCGACCTTCAGGGTAGTTGCTGCAACGTAACGTTGCTCTTACCATTGAGCTGAACCAACGCCGGTAAAACAAAGGCTCAAGTGACTGTTTCAACTCCAAATTCCCATTTTGCTTACTCACTTTTCTATATGTGCTCTACTTGTTTCTTTTAACGTGACAATTATGTTATTCATAAATGGATATATAATCCGACAGAATGATTATAGATTGCGTATTATCATACGAAAACTCTTATTTGAAATGATCACCGGCTATTATACGCTGAGTGTGCCATTTGGCCAAGACTACGCAAATAGAATAAACACACACATATATATATATATATATGTGTGTTTTCGCTCAAATCTACTTTTACATCCCTTTTTTGATAAATTCTTCTGTGTGCAACCAAGTAGCTACAGCTGGCTTTCAGATTTTCTATCCCCTGCAGAGAGGCCAGAAATTAATGTCACAAGTGGGGGCTGCTGTGATAACAAAAAGCCAGTTGTTGAGCTGAAAAGACAACATAAGACAAGCTGGCAAGACAACAGCATAGCAACAACAACAACAACAAAGACTACAACAAAAAGGCCCAGGAAAGGAAGGCAAAGCAACAACAACAATGCAGTGCATAATAATAAAAGAGCTGCAAATGCCACAAAATAATAAAATTCGCTTTTGCTCTTTTGAAATTGTTGTTAAAAATTTCATTTGTGTTTCTTCTACACCTGTTACATTTCTGAGTAGATTTGGGTTAAATGGCTTTAGGGACAGGCATGCAAAGTTACACGTATGTGCAAGAAACAGGCAACACACACACACACACACACACACACATATATATATATATATATATATATATATATATACTACAGTAATATATATGTTTGTATGTATATATGTACGTATATATGTGTATAGCGAGCGAGAGAGAGAGAGGGATAGATTGTTATATATATATATATATATATATATATATATATATATATATATACACGAGATGATATCCAGTATTTATAGATATATTCATATATGAGATGATATCCAACATATATATATATGATATCATATCACATATATATATAAAATGATATATATATGCATATATATATATGTATATGAAATGATATCATATATATATATATATATACATATATATGAAATGATATCATATATATATATATATATATATATATATATATATATATACATATATATGAAATGATATTATATATATTTATATATATATATGCCTAAGTACAAATCAGTTATTCAAAATCTAATGTGTGATGGATTTATTTTATTAAGAGCTCGATACATTCAAGATTAGCATAAATTAAAGTAGAGCTTCAAATATGATGAAATAATGGATTTGCAACACGTTTATATTTCTACCGTATTTGGGCTTGTTGTCCAAAGACTAAGGGGTTTTCAGTCATTTTAGTCACACAGCCAAGGCACATGATCGCCTGCCTTCGTGCGTGGGAAACTAAGCGGGAACGTTTTGCAGACTGATGAGAAGGGTACAGAAAACTGATTTTTATCGTTAAAAGTAAATTTGAAGATTTGTTCGGAGTAAGTTTCAGGGCTAGTGAATGGTATCAGCCGGAATAGATAACTCTGAGCAAACCAGTATGTCAAAGGTATCGTTTAGAAGTGACATTTTCACTATATCTGTTGACGGTGGTAAATATCACGCACCAAAATAAATATGTCAGTGCTGGGGCAAATCGGCCCCTTCACAATGGGGCAAGTTAGACCCTTTTTCTTCACATCCCTTGTTCAAAAAATGTGGCAATTTTATTTCATTTGCTGAAAAAAAAGAGGTACCGAAGTAATGCTCAAGTGTTGAACAAACGTAGGCACCAAAGTTGGGAGAGAGTTCAATCCTTTTTTTCATATGTGCATGTGTTTCCGTGTACCAGCACTCCTGGCCAGACCGATTTGTCGACAGATTTTTAAATTAGCATCGGTACTCCATTAGATTGCTTCTAATAAAATACTTTGTTTATAACAGCTTTGTTTATAACATCTAGATTCAGGAGAATCTAGATGTTCTCCAGTGGAAAATGCCAGTGATATCTCTAGCATATATTTTGACTATATCTAGTCTTCGTTAGAATTTTTTTTGCATGACTCCAAGTATTGACGCTACGGCTGTTCAATTATTGACTGTACTGGCGAATTATTTCTCTTCCGGTTATGTTTGTTTGATCATGCATCCCGATCAAAGGGAAGGATACAGATCTGTTATTCCCAAGTCATAGTTAAAAGGAGCGTAGCGCTTTTATTTCAA
>OY735217.1:35137468-35152468 GCA_963457665.1 Thysanoteuthis rhombus | reverse complement strand
CATGAAAGTGGTCACTGCAAACAAGATTGGTTGGGGGGAATATTTTGACCAACATTTTGAAGGCCTGAGTCGGAACAGAAGTTCGAAGGAGAATGAGTCTTGCATACAGAGAGAGAGAGAGAGAGAGAGAGAGAGAGAGAGAGAGAGAGAGAGAGAGAGAGAGTGGGGGGAGATAATCAGGAGATGCAAAAGGAGGTAATGAAATTGAGAGAGAGAGAGAGAGAGAGAGAGAGAGAGAGAGAGAGAGAGAGAGAGAGAGAGTAGAAAAAAGGAAAGGGAAGGGTAGAGAGAGAGAAAGAGGAAGATTAGGATAAAGTGAGTGAGAAAAGAAATTCGGAGCTAGAAAAAGAGGGAATAATAGATAGATAGATAGATAGATAGATAGATAGAGAGAGAGAGAGAGAGAGAGAGAGAGAGAGAGAGAGAGAGAGAGAGAATAAAAGGTAGGGAATGGGAAATAGATAGGGGACAGTGAGAGAAAGTGACTGAGAGTGTAAATCTAGTGAGAGAGAAGGAATCAAGATAAAGCGAAACATGAGGGGAGAGAAGTAAGTCTGAAAACAAGAAAAACACCTTCCATGTCAACCATTATTTTTGACTAGTCTTTCTTGTCTCCTAATTTTTAATTGCTCTTCATCGTAATTACCCTAACGATGAAAAGCATTTAAAAACTAAGATGAAAGAAAACCTTGTCAAAAATCAATAATGGTTGACAATGCTCCATCTAATAAAAAATACATCAAGGTATTATTGCAGCTACTTACAATGTCTTTATGATAACACTTGGTTACAAACGGAATTTAATTGAAACGGACAGAAGCGATTTTGAGGAAGATATAGTTGAATAAAAGCTTACGGCTCATTTGAAAAGAGCCACACAAAATCCCTGCACCCCAACCGAAAGGAACTGTAGAGTTGCTCATTATCAGCCCAGGCTGTAAGCTTTGCTTGTCTTGGTTAAAGAGTCTGTATGCCACTGGAATTTACGGGGGCAGGTCTCTTCGAGTCAGTTCGTGTTTTGGAAATTCGTTGATTGAAAATAGAAATTTCTAAATAGAGAAACATTGGTTCACATGGAAATGGGCCGAAGCAGTTTTGGTAACCATTACGCTACAGTGCAACTTCACTTATTTACTTTGCTTCACTCAGTCAGGCACAAGGTCACAGTAGTGGAGTGCCCTGTGAGGTGGCGTAGGATAAAACCTCACGGACTAAATGCCAACATTCGAAGTGCAATATATAAACACACACACACACACATATATATATATATATATATATATATATATATATATATATATATATGTACACATATATATATATGTACACATATATATATACGTATATATATATATACACAAATATATATACATATATACACACACACATATATATACATATGTATATACATATATATATATATATATATACATATATATATACACATACATACATATATATATATATACACACACATACACACACACACATACACACACACACATACACACACACACACATATATATATATATATATATATATATATATATATATATATACGATGTGTTACTCAATGTTTCGCAGAATTTGAGCAGTGCACGTGATCCGAATGTGGAATGGAATTTTACCGCTACTGTTTGAAAGGCAACAGGCTCCCAAGTATTTTCTTTGAAGGAGATGGTGGAAACTAGGTGCTAGACTAAGTAAATAAACATCCCGAACTTTTGGGTAGCACCTCTTATATATATATATATATATATATATATATATATATATATATATAAACGATAAGTAATGTGGAGAAATGCTGTAATGTTCATAAAGGGTTTGTGAGACTGAACCCACAGATTATGGAAAGAGCCCCAGGGTCGACCCCATCGAGGCAATACAATCCAAGTCAGCAGGCCGCTTGGGAAAAATCAGTGGGTCACGGGTACTCAGGAATGCACCCTGTGTCGACTGGGGTAAACGCATTTCAGGCAAAAATGGCGCGTCTGACTAACGTACTCATACGATTTAATTATAATTTTTTGACGCTTACTGAATGACCAGTTGGTCAGTGATTCTTTTTTAGTGCAAAACAATTGACCGGTTCGATACAATTAGAAACGTTTACACTTGGATGAATAACATCAGAAGCCACTGGGTCAAAAAGAAACAAGTTAAAACTATGAGAAAATCAATGAATTCATGAATGAATGAAAGAACAGATTAAAAATAAGTTCACCGTGGAAACTACAGAGGTTAAAATTAACAATATAAAACTCACTGAAACCAGCAAGAAGTTAATTCATGCGCGGGTTTGTTGGAACAATGGCGGCGGGAAACGTGAAAATATAAAAATAGCCAAGTAAAAGTATTTTGATAGTTAAAAAGCAAACTGGACTCCTGTGGTAGAGCTAGGCTGGCATACCATCTATTAGTGAAGTGAGTTCGATCCTTACTCGGTTTCCTACTCATTTTGTTCTACAGGAGACTGAGTTAAGCTTAGTAAAAACTTACACCTGTTCTCCGTATACTTTTTAATATTACGATACCGCTTAAATGTTTTTAATATCCCGGGGAAATCTTAGTCTTTTTCTCTCGTTAAAAAAAGAAGAGAAGTGCTTCGAAAGATCCCAGTGAGTATTCTATTCAAGGAATAAACAAGAGCGTATTAGTGGTATCATTTAAAAAAAATTTTTTCGGTGCCTCAAAATAAAAAAGGTTTAGAATTATATATTTAGAACGTGAGACCGGGCAAAAACCCATATACTGTCACCAATCATTGATTTTTTTCTTCTTTGGGATCTCTTTGGCTTTGCGTTAGATTCTTGAGATTTTGTCCGGGCCTAAGGTTTGCAATGTATTTCTGCAAACTATTCCTACTTACGCTTAAATCTAACGACCATCACCCAGGTCGCTGCGAAGTGAGCGTCAAAAACTAAAGTGTCACAGCAAACCAGTTGAAGACGGACAGTTCTACAGTTCAACCGATGTACTCTCTGGCCTTTCTCAGATGTCTTTCGCGTTCAGTAACCTTCGAAATTATCCATTTAACACGTAGGGGTACCTAATGCAATAAATACCTGAGGGTGTATCGGTCGAAAGGGTATGACAAAGACGAGAAAATGGGCATGAATGGCAAGCCTTTGGCAGAGCTAGCTCAACCTTCAAAAATAATAAGATCTCATTAATCCTAAAGAGAAAGGTGTATAACCAATGCATCCTCCCAATAGTCAATTATGGAGCTGAAACATGGAACCTAACCAAGAGACAGACCCGTAAGTTGAGAACCATGCAACGTGCACATGAAAGAATAATGCTGGGCCTCACATGGAGAGACCACAAAACAGCACAGTACATCCGAGAAAAGACAAGAGTTAGGGACATTATAGAATCCATTAAAAATCTCAAATGGCGGTGGGCTGGCCATGTTTCAAGAATGGCAGACAATCGATGGACATCACGACTCACAACATGGATCCCCCGAGACCACATGCGCAACCGAGGCCGGCAAAATGTTAGATGGAGAGACGAGCTAGACAAGTTCAGGAAGTACTGGCTCCGTGACGCCCATGATAGGGAAGTGTGGCAAATCCTGAGGAAGGTCTATGTTCAACGACGGACGCTAAAAGACTGATAATGATGATGATGATTATGGCAGTAAGTATACGGCGCAAGCAGGAAATGAAAAAAATAGCTATTAGCTGAACTCGCATTGCTTGAAAAAAAAAATATCTCAAGAAGCCTGCCTATGTACGGCAGCTGCTCTACCGATTGAGCTACTCGAGCAGGAGATCAAAACCTAAATCTTACACCCGTCCTTTATTTTCCCCGATCTCTCAGCGCTACAATTGTTATTGTTTTGTTTTTTTTTTCTTTGAACGTACGCTAGTTGTATTGTTAATAGAAATATAATCTTGATTTATTTATTTTATTAGATGAAGCATTGGACACCATTATTAATTTTTTTTTATTCCTGAAATAATCTGGCGTTTAGGGAGGGGTGGGGCAGAACATCCGCCTCAAACAATGGATGCACAGCAAGGCGTGGAGAACTCGCGACGTATTCGTCTCAGCGTGGGAGGATATCTAATGGTGAGGAACCAGACCGGTCGACTGCTGATCACGCCGGGAAGCAGTGGTGTATTTTAGTCGAGAAAGATGAAGGGCAGAATTAATTCTAGTGACCACCACTACCACAATCAGACCTGTGCGGCGACGGCTCCAAAAAATGAAATATAATCGGCAGGTTGCGGTCATGTTTCATTAAATGTCCCTGGACGCATATCTAAGTTGCCGAGGGCCAATGAGTACAAAAGAAAAGAAAAGAAAAAAAAAAAAAAAAAAAAAAAAAAAAGAATGAAAGAAAGGAAAAATACCTTTAATTAAGCGAATGAAAAGTTCTAATTGACGGGAGAGTAGGAAATGGCAAAAAATAATCCATTATTATTAAAGGTTTCTATACACCACTTTTTATTGTGGGTCGGTCAGGTGACAAGAAGACCACTTAGAGCTTCTTTCCCTGTATTATTGCTGAACCCAACAGAGTGGGTTTTGTGTCCTTTCGAATTGGCCATTTGTTCTCGTCTCGTAATAGTAACCAATATGGGCGTCTTCTGCCACTTCTCCAGGGGCTGGGGGTCAAAAAGATATTTTTTCAATCTGATAGTGTGTATCGGGGGATATATATTCGGAATATAACTTAGCGGCAACCCTGTTACTAGCAAAGAATAATAACATCTTTATATATATATATATATATATATATATATATATATATATATATATATATATATATATATATATATATATATATATGGTGTCACATAGAACATCTGTACAGCACCTTTATCCTTTTATCGACTATAAGGATCCAACTCACACACCTTAACTGAGAAGGCCAGATCCAGTAGGGGAATGGGTTGGCAAATGCCCTGATTGCTCCCCCCTCAGCTGGCGACCATAGTATCAACAATAATAACAGAGAGGTGGATTGGGAATAACGAAAATGTAGAATCGTAATTGAATTGTTCGATTTGCTGAAACGAAGCGGGGTCGTGCTTATTTATTGTTAGGGTTGGTTTATCTTTTATTCTCGTTCCTTCCAACATTCGGAAGTCACGCTTCGGTTTTTTAATAAAGAGCTTCTGAGAGAAAAAGGGAGAAACGAAAGTTTACTGAAGGGGTAGTATATTAGGGAAAAGGAAGAAAGAAGAGTTAGTTAATTAGCTTTGTACGGGTACAAGGTCAAACGAGTGGAAATAGCCATAGGTAGATTGTTTTGCGCCAGTTCTTCAAGACGGGAAGGATGTTGCTTTCCTAGCGATCAGCCTTCGGAATTAATTTTTTTTTTACTACACTTTAGCACGATACAAATCCAACGCTGGGAAGATTGTAACGCATCAATTTTTCTAGAGGGTGAGAAGCCTGCCTGACTTGATTATCAGCTTTCGATTTTTTTTTTTTGTATTAAATAAACTTAACTTTGGTACGATAAGAAGGTAAGCAGCATTAGCCGAAACCGCTACGCCACCCCACTCCACTCTATGTGGAGGGGATGTACCTACCTTGGAAAATCAGCATTCGAAATTTTTTTTTTATTTCTACTTGAATTAGCGCACTATGGTACAATGTAAGTAATATTATGTGGCACCAATATCTAAAGTGAGGAGAGGAGCCTACCTTCCTCAGAAATCAGCATTCGAAATTCTAGCCTTTTATCTACTAAACTTAGCTTAGCACGGTATAAGGCCAAATTTCTTGAAATGGGGTTAGAATGATTGTATTGCATCAGTCCTTTAGATAGGGAGGAGATCGTCTGCCTTGGAAATCAACATTCAAAATTCAAGCTTTTTTTAATATTTGATAAAGCCAAATGTGTAGAGACAGAGGAAGGGAGATTTTGCAGCGCCGGTCTTTTAATTGGGGAGGATATTCATACTTTCTTTGAAAATCAACAAATTCTGCCTTTTTCCTTGACTCAAACACTGCCCTCTATCGCCGATAGGTAACTCACAATTACCTGAAACCGCGATGCACTACCAATAGACAGAACTGTTCTTTGCATGACATTGCGATAGAAAGTAGTTGAGTAGAATTTTAAAAAAGGGGCCTTGGAAAGAGGGAAATGATGGCAATATCAAGAAAGACAGAGAGACAGAGAGATAGAGGGAGAGACAGAGAGGCGTCAAGAAAAGGAAAGAGCAAAGGACATAGAAGATGAGAAACCGGAAATCTGAAATTACTAGATAAAAACAACTTTGACACCGTTGTTTAGGCGGCCCATAAAACGGGTACTTAAGGGATTTTTTTTTTCTTTTTTCCCCCTTTTTTTTAACTTTTTTTTTTTATTACGGGTGGATTTGGAGGAGAGAGGAGGCGATAGAAGAAGCGGGGAGATTTTATGAATGAGAAATTATGTGCAGGCAGGTGTGCGAAAACAGATGTTGAAATGTAGCTGGTTGTTTATAGTCCTCCACTGTCGAACAAATACTGCTATAACTTTGCTGATCATCCAAAACTATATCTGTAAGATCATTTCAGACCATACGGAAGCGCAAGCCATGTCCTGGGCATTGCTATCTAAGTAGTCTGAATCAGTGGTCTTCGATTTATAACTACTCGAGGAACCCTTTTCAATATTTACATTTTCTAGGAACGTCTTCAAAAAGCAATATTCTCTTATATATATATATATATATATATATATATATATATATATATATATATATGTGTGTGTGTGTGTGTAGTGAATTTAATAGACAGTTTGGAAACACGGAAATTTGGCAACAGGGTTGTATTTGTTTCCGTTCGATGTTTCGAGGGACTGTTTGCTCTCATTGTCAAACGTTAAATGGGGAAAAAAATGATAACATTTGGAGAGGTAGGGGAGAGGTGATGCAAGGTTGTTGTTTTTCTAAATTTGTTATCTTTACTGGCGAAAAAAAGAGATATCTTCATGTCAAAGTTCAAAACATTTGTGTATAAGTGAAACTGAGAAGAGTTCCGAGTGTGTATATGTATTTGAATGTAGTGACTGTTATTGAAAATGTTGTACGTTTATTTGCATTGGTATTTCGCCCCACGAATGTATTTGTTGATAATGCATGCTTTTTGAAGATTGCAGGTAGTATAATTCTTGTTTAAAGAATTCTTGTTCTTTAATTTTGATTTCTGTGCTAACCTGTTCAAGAGAAGAGTGTGTCCGCATTGGTATTTTGTGGTGTGAATATGTGTATATGTATGTGTACATGTAATCCAATATTTTAGATGTGTGTACTTAGGAATATTTTGATTTGGAGGGGTGTCGGTTATATATCTTTTGATTTTGGATTAACCTGCGTCTACGTATATATATGTGACCCTTGGATTTTGGCTTTGTTAATGGAATTATCCGAATGTATATGGACGCTAATGTAAAAGACGTGAAGGAATCATTCGTTTAATGGAGCATTATAAAGCATACTGCGAAATGTCACTTTGTATCGAGGAGTTCCCGGAAAGGTCACGTAGAATCCTGAGGCTCAGCGGAGCGCAGTTTGAATACCGCCAGTCTAGACTTGTGGGGTTAGGGTGTGCCCTATGACTAAGTGCTCGCAAGAATAGTTACACGGACTAAAGATAATATTTTGAGGAAGTTCATGTCTAACGAGTTGGCGTGTGAGGTTCCCACGTTAAACTGACCTTGTGTCACATCCTTTTCTCGTCGGGATTCGGGTAAACTTGAACTTGGCTTTGTAGGAATTACACTCCCTCTCATAAACTCTAACCTCTGATCAATAGAGTCAGTCTATTCATTCAATAAAATCTTCAAAAATTGAATTATAATTCTCACGATAAAAATGCTCCAAAATTTCCGAATTTCAAGAATGGTGTAAAATAAACCTAGTTTTGTTACGGGGTAATTCAAACATTTTTATATAAAATGCCTAGAATTTTATTCAAAATACAAGTAATTTCAGTCAAAGCCTGAATACTTTTATTCAAAGTCAAGAGTACCTTTATCCAAAACACAATTACCATCATCAAATAATGTTTTAAATAGATGTTCGATATTACATAAAATGACGAGAGAAATAGATTCAAATTGGGAAAATATAGCATAACAAAAGCAACTACACTTATATCTTGATTCTCAAGCATCCTTTGTATAGCCTCTTCAAACTCTGTAACAGTACTTGATCAAAGATTAAATGAATAATACGTTGTTTTGAGAGCGCTAAAAATCTCAATCGGATTCAACTGTGTACTGCAAGGAGGAAGAAATCAACTTATACATAATACATTCGTCATAGCAGTTGAAGCTCCACCAGTTGTCAACACTGTCGTGGGAAAAAGGGCAATTGTCCTAGCCACCCATTATGCAGAAACATAATTAAGAAAAAAGGTTTCTTCCATAAGAAATAAATTAATAATTACTACTTGGAATTGATTTTTTAATTCATTTCATTGTAACGCCTTCAATTATTTTGAATAAATTAACAAAACTAGTGCTGGTAATTCGGGTCCACGAATATAAATTCGTCTTACCTAACAATCCACTTGTTTTTCTGGCTTGTATTTACTTCAGATATACAACTTATTCAACCTTTCTATGTATGACTTGCTAGTTCTAATTTCATGAACTTGTATATATTTCTTTCTAATTTGACGCGAATTTCAATTTGTGTAGGAAGGGCCAACCGAACCTGAAGTGCCCTGGGCTCATAAGTTTTTTTTAACTCGGCCTTGGTTGTCGATTACTTAAAGTCTTTCTTGTTCATTCAGAGGAGAAACCAAATTATACATGATATATATGTATGCAATATACAATATCTACAAAAAAGAATCTTGAATAAAGATATTTATAAATTTGTAATGAAATACTTCGACTTTCAATTAAAGTATTTGTTTTTGAAGTAATGAAACATTTTGAATAAAGGTAATTTTAATGTTGAATAACCTTGTAACTTACAGGTGTTCATCTGCATCGTCTATACTACATAAGCAATGTTCGTTCCAGAAGAATATGTCGCGCCAAATCTTCATTCAAGAAAAGATGACTGGCAGGTATACCACGAACTTTGATATTTAACGTCTGACCTTTATGTGAAGCCAAGCACACAAAATTTTACGACGCCTGTCGCCACAAAAGTATGTCCACTTTGATTTTATTATACTGGATTATAGAGCTTGCTTAGAAAGCTATTGTAAAGATTCATTGTCATGGAACGAAAAATAATTGGTGAACTCCAAAAGTGAATGATTTAGTAGGATTCAAACTTCCTATAATCTGCCTTGAGACACATTTTTAAAAAAATTATTATATCGATGGTCAACGTTCAACATGCGGTGTGAAATAACTCTTTTTATCAATGTCCACACGCATCAATTACTTCCGTCGTCTATTTTTGTACACACACACACACACACACATATATATATATATATATATATATACACAAACATACATATATATATACACAAACATACATATATATATACACAAACATACATACATACACATTAGAGCACATCATCATCATCATTAGAAATGCAAAAGAAATACCAAATATTTTCAAGATCAAGGAGAGAAAATATTGAAATCTTAAACCCAACAGCGGATCAGTAAAATACGCGGTGGAGCCTGCTGTCGAAGCTCGAACCTAGCTAAAAGCCAAGATTTCGATTACTGATTTTCAAAACAACCAGATACCCCCCCCCCCTCACTTGGAAGATTGGCGCAACACAATCATCTACCCTCTCCCCGAATATGGTTTCGTGCCATACTGAGTCAAGCATAATGAATATCTAGACTTTGCATCTCAGACCTAACTAACATCATACCTCAGCTGTACCACTGAATCAGGCTCCTCCCTTTGCAACAGGTTATTTAAGTAGACCAAATTAACATACTGTCTATTTTTTTTTTCTGCTCGTGTCGAGTCTATAATTTAGGATCGGTTTGCACAATCTACGTGTATTCATAGCCAATAAACCCACCCCATCGACTGATTCTTAGCAGTGGGAAGCCCACCAAAGTAGCTAACCCTTAATGTAACCCCTTGCAGGTGGTCTGCATTGCTCCTTGTCGAAGCTCTTAGTCGGCCTGTCGGTGTAATTAGCCTCTTACTCAAATAATTCGTGTCTTGCCCTTATTTATGTAAGTATTAGTCGTACAGTTTAGCCTCCTTAGCTCTTGCGGAGTTGTAAATCATATTCCTTCTGGAATTCATGTCTTGTTTATCACTTCTTCCTATTTTCCTATTAATAACGAATTCATCTACTTTAATTTTTTCCTGACTTGGCCAAATTCGGTTCAAGCTTCACAAATCTTTCTTCTTCCTTTTTTTTTTTTGGTAATAGAACGAACTAAAACTAGAGTATTCTCACTTTTGGACGCCTGTTGTAGCGCGACGTGTTGCAAGCTTCTCTCGTGGATTAGTTCTTTCGATTCTTACTAGATGCGACACAATTGTGGCCTTAAACCAGACTAAGTGAGGCTCAATAAATCATGTCTCTGTCTATATATAATATGTGTGTGTGTGTGTGTGTGTGTGTGCATGGGTGTATCTGTGTGTGTGTCCATGGCACGATGGTTTGCCAGCTCATCTCGTACCCCAGTCCATAATGAGTTCGATACTCGCATCCCGTCATCGAAACTTTCCAGCTCACTTTTTCAGACAATTTTTATTGACAACCTAGTAGGGGTGAAAAAAAAATATCGCTAAGCTGAACAGAATAAAGCCGTTGGAAAATATTGATAGAAAATTTCTATTCAAAAGTCATAGTCAGTGACATTTGACAGAACTTATTTTCGAAAAGTTCGCTTCCTAGATGAAGTGAAATGCTCTTGCATGTGTCAGTGCGTGCAGATATTTGTGTGTGTTAAGTCAAGAGTACAAATGGTTGCTGTGTCCAACGATTTTCAATCGGCGAACGTTCGAGGAGCCTCGTGAAGTCTCACTCGGAAGTCAGCTGGAATAGCCAATGAAACGTGACCCTCGGAATTATGTGCCGGGTAAGACAGTCGTGAAGCGAGATGAGTGCAGGATTAGAAACAGAGAGAAAAGAAAAGAAATTTGTTGATTCTGTGGTGAAGTTTTTTTTCAAATTACAGCGATGATTAAAAATGAATGAGTAAATTTACTTATGCAATGAACAATATGAATGTTTGTGTTTCTCTGTCCTTAACAATGGACTTTTTCATTCAGAGGTAACCGTTTTGTTGATAAAAATATCTCAAGCCAACCATTTAGAAAAGATCTTTTCTGTTCTGAAACATCATTCAAACGAGCCAATTGCTCATTAGAACTTTACACAACAAGAGTTTGCTCAGATTCCAGCAATTCATAATAAAAGGAATTCTCTTTGAATCAAACCAAACACAAAAAGAAGCCTCTCCCTCAAAGGAAAATCCTCCAGAAAACAAAGAAAAATCATATATATATATATATATATATATATATATAATTGTCATTTTTTCACAGGGATTGACTTGTGAATAGAAACAGGAATAAATAAGATAAAGATAAAATATATATCACGCGTGGAAAAGTTGGTCGGTCCGTAACCTCAAAGGGTAATTCTCGCATTGAAGACGGGATGACTTACCTGCAAGAGAAGAAAAAGAAATGAATATGTATACATATACTATAGGTTTAAACAAGATGAATTTAGTAGTTATATCATCCGATTTTCTTATATGATGTCATCAAAAAAAATGACAGCAGTATTTAAATAATTTTGCAATTGTACTGCACTTGGAATATCAAAAAAACAAAAAACAAAAAACACTATGTTACTCAGCATTTTCTTCTTTATCTTCAACCAGATTGAATCTAATTTTTCAAGCATTTGCAAAAATAAATGAATAAACAAATAATATTGATGAAAAAAAGTAAAGGAAACTACTCAGTAATTGACGTTTAATAGTTATCTCCCAGGAAAAATGTTACAGATAGAAATGTATAGATTTTATCTACTTTGAGTTGAAAAAAATCGTAGTTTCACATATTCCTTATGAAAATGAATACTTTATCTGTTTTTGCCTGAATTATGATTGAAATACTCTGGCACGTGCGTACACACGCGCACACATGCGCGCATATATACAAATGATTATATAGCTATAATATAAGGCAATTTATAATCATTCAGTCGGATTATATATTTCCATTTCTTAATTGCATAATTGTCGCGTTGAGAGAAACTAATAGAGCAGATATAGACCGTGTATAAGCAAGATGTGAATTTGGAATTGAGAAAGTTATATGGGCCTTTGCAATACCAGCAGCCGTTTAGCTCAAGGGTAAGTGCATCGCTACGTTGAAGCGGCTACCCTATCGGTGGCAGGTTCGATTCCTGCTGCAGCCCTATTTTCTTTAATTGTTTTTTTTTAAATTCAAGTTGTCTAGGCCAAATGGTGCATTCCCCGTATAATGACGGATGATCATTTCAAATAAGAGTTTCTATGTAATATATCGCCATTTATAATCATCAAGTCGGATCATCCATTTTTTAATAACACATTCAAACACACACACACACACACACACACACATATATGTTTATATATGAGTTACTGATACATATGAGTAACTGTTACTAGCTTTGTAATCGACATCAGGTAATTGAGTTCGAACTGATAGATTTTGCTACGGAGCAATGTGTAGCAAGCTAGTTTTGTTCCCCATAACTGTTGTTGTGCGTTCGAGCTTTACTGGACGCTCCAACACTGTGGCCTTGTTTTTGTTTGGGGGCCTCAGGTTTTGGCTCATTGAGGGGTCCCTTCCCATATTTAGAGAGATTGGTCAGTAGAAATGCAGTTGGGGAACTAATATTTATTAAACTTTTTGGAGACCCCTTCCGTTTGGGAACTTGGGGCGTTTTCAGTGGGCCTCCTCTCCTCCTCGGTTACGCCCCTGATTGCATTCGTCAGACGTTTCCTGCCCCGTCCTTTTAAAACGGGTATACAAAGTGAAGACGAATGGTGCAAAACATCTGAATATTAATCCGCCAGTTCAGGGGAGCGAGCAAAATGAATAATTCAGAGAGCTTATTTTTATTTTCATTTTAATTGAGAAGAGATCACAGTCGACTGCATTGTGAGAGAAAGAGGAAAAATGCAATGAATGGGGAATTAGGTGATCACTTTACATACTTACCTACCAATCTCTCAATCTCTCTCTCTCTCTCCCTCTCTCTCTCTCTCTCTCTCTCTCTCTCTCTCTATATATATATATATATATATATATATATATATATATATATATATGTTTGTGTGTGTGTAGAGCAGGATAAATAAACAGGAAAACAGATAGATAGACACAGTGAGATTTGCCTATGTGCGCGTGTGTGTACGCATGAATTGTCGTGCGTATATTTGCCTGCATGTAGATATATAAAAAGCGTAAAGGCGCGAACCGTAACACGATGTTCAGTGACAAATTCGTCACGATGGTCGGTTGGTAAGTTCAATTCCCAGTGAGTACTTCACTATCGTGGCCTTGTGCCAAACTAATAAAAAAGAGCGAAAGTTTAATGTAGATTCATATCGAAGGTAGAAGTGCAGAAGAGTTATCTCCTGTATGCATACACACAAACATTTACGTATATTGATGGAGAATAAGGAAAATAGACACACACACACACACACACATATATATATATATATATATATATATATATATATATATATATATATATAATTATAAATTGCGTGTATCATCATATTGAAAAGATCTCGAGTCGGCACAAGGTGAATGCATCATTTGGCCGGGACAACTTGATTAGAATAAACAGCAGCCCCATTTTCTTGAGTTTAAAAAAAAAATTCTATTTATGTTGTCTATGCCAAATGATACATTCACCGAGTGATAACGGGAGATCATTTCAAATAAGCGCTTCAGTATAATGTAACACAATTCATAATCATTCTGTCGGATCATATATATCCATTTCTTAACAACACAATTGTTGCATTGTGAGAAACAAATAGAGCAGATATTGACCGTGAATAAGCAAAGTAAGAATTTGGAGTTGATACAGTTATTTGTGCCTTTACATTACCGGCGGCTGTTTTGCTCTGTGGTAAGAGCAATGCTATGTTGGAGTGGCTACCCTATAGGTCGAAGGTTTGATTCCTGCAGCAGCCTTATTTTCTCAAGTTGTTTGACCTATTTACGTTGTCGAGGCCAAATGATACATTCACCGTGTAATAATGGTAAATCATTCAAAATACAATATAATGCGTATTATAATCATTCGTTCGGATCATTTATCCATTTTTCAATAACACACACACACACACATACATATATTTATGAGTGGGTGCTGTGGAAAAGATGACAATATGAGAAAGGTACTTAGAAGTCTCAATTTTCTTATAAGAGTATATGATTAACCCAGAGTTATGAAAGCGGAAGTTAATTTCGGAGAAATTACTGAAATGCCTGGATGATAGTTGGGACAGACAAGTGTTTCTTTAATTTTTATTTTTATTCCTCTGTATTGGATGGAAAGGGCTTTCCTGATATGTGTAAGTTGGGTCTCTATGCAGGTGGATGTCCTTTTCAGTAGGTAAGACTGTTCCAGGAAGGGAAATGAGAGTATCCTGGTGATGTAGTAGGCGCGGGAAAAGGGCCAGGGTTTTTAGAAATTATTGTTTTTGAAAATGTGTATATGAGGAGATTTAGAAAAATCATAGCTTTAGCCAGCATCAAATTTGTTATGGTCATTTGAATGAGGTGTTATTTCATGTTGTCTCAAGATTAATTTTGCTTGTGGCGGGAGAATTAGAAATTGCCTGGGTGCTGGACAATCGTGTCGCTGACCAAGATGAGGGCAGATTCAATGCTCTTGCATCTTTTGGAGACGTGTTCGTGTTTTGTTTTTATTATTCGTGCTTGTGGTGTAAGAGTTTCAGATGCTGGACCATAGCATTTAGGTGATTATCCAGAATTAAGGCCTTTCGGTTTTCGTTAAGTCGCTTTTTGAGACACCTGACTGCCCCTTCTATGCAGATTAAGTTGCAA
>OY735217.1:35104968-35132468 GCA_963457665.1 Thysanoteuthis rhombus | reverse complement strand
TGCTCTCCATATAACTTTTTTTTTCCTTTATCGATTTCCCGATTTCTTCTTCATTTCTCTCCGCTTTCGATATTCACTAAGCTTAGCACAGCATGAGGCTTTTTTTAGTAAGGAACCCTGTGAAGATCGTTTTCACTACACCAGTGAGCTAAGCTTAGTTTACTAACCATACCGCTAAGACAGGCGCCCGTTCCGCATTAACTTACCATTTCTTACGTGTCATTATTGTTTCTTTCGTCCGTCATATTTCTTCAGGTTTTCTTAATCATCTCTATTATTTTGGTTTCGCCTCCTACCGTCCCCCTCTTTTCTCCCTCTCTCTTCTTACTCGCATTTTTATTCCATTTTCCCCCATGTCATTGCCATAAAACATATCCATAAAAATGTGATAGTTATCCGCTTTTCCCCCTTAATAATTATAAACAATTATGCACAGCTAACTGACTTGCTGTTATTTCAGGGTGGTCGAGAGAATGCTTGTAAGTTATGGAGAACGAGAAAGAGAAGGAAGAAGAGGAGGAGGCAACAACTCTATATTAAAAAAAGGAGGTTTAACTGGATTGGAAGCTTCTGTACATGCTAGAAAATGGAGAAACCCAGCTTTAAATGATAGAATAATTGAAAACATCCAAGTCAGAAAAAAACCACAAAAAACAAACTTTTTTCATTTGAGTACCTTCCCGTGGAGTACTGGTAAGCAAGCTAGTTTGACAACTCATTACAACAGTAGCGAGTTCGATCTTCACTAGGTCTTTCCCAGATATAACCAAGTGCCAGATTAAGCTAAGTTTAGTAGACAAGCACGGCTGGCCGTGAAGTAGGGGTTATAGGCAGCTAGTTCTTCATACTACTCGACTGAATTCGTTTTTCAAGTGCTTAACATACGTAGTTTTCTGCCAGAAATGGGTGACCTTAATAAAAACCGATACTTACTATGGTTGATCTGGGGGCTCCGGTGTAAAGTAATGGTTAACAAGCCAAGCTTCGTAGGCTATAATTACTTTGGGCTAAATGTTTCGTAAATATCGACTATTCTACGTCTATGCAGAAACGAAATGGAGAGGCACCTATCAAAGAGCAAGGCTGTTCTTCTGTCAGCCAATTACTAATGTACTGAGTTCAATCTTCACTTACTGCCCCGAAGTTATGGCTCTGGAGCAGACTAAGCTTAGCTTAGCAAATATTAATTGTGGTAATAAGGTTCATTCCCTGCTGGCAGCACTCGTAGCATCGCACCACACCAAGTCAAGATAAGAAAATATTTACATACATATTATTGTGATTAGCAGGCCATTGGTGTTATAGGGAATTTTATCCTCTATTTCATTAAATAATTTTGGAGTAATTGTTTGCATGTTTGTATGACTGAACACTTTTTTCGATATACACTGCAACGAAATCTACGAAGAGAGTTCGATTTCAACCGAAGCAGGTTCACTAATGAGAGAAAGGCATGAATCGATTTCCCCTTCCACTCTGTCCTATCCCTTGATTGTGAGACTAATTATTTTGTTTCGAGACTGGTTGATGGAGAAAAGAGTGGGTGAGTGAGCGCCTGAGTGAACCACTCTCCCATTGCTACCTTACCTACCGTAGCAGCATAGGTGTCCGCTATGGGAGGGACCGGAAAAAAGCGGAATTTGTCCTTCTTCCCTAATCAGACCGTCTCATCGAGGGTGCAAGGTTTGAAAGTTGGAACCTTATAGATAATAAACGATAATAGTCTCGTACAATTATTTTATTTTACCCCAACTTAATATTCCCATTTAAAAAGACTTATAGTATGCTGGTGCTCGCGCCATTATGTCACCACGGTGTCAGATCATGTATATCTGTCAACAGTCAAGGGCACCATCTGACACCTGGATCATACGGAGGTCAGCACTAGCTTACACTACTAATGGTGGCTGGAATGGCTATCTTGCAATAGGATTGGCACAGAGATATATATTCCGAACATACTCTTTCATATCCATTGGAAATATATGCTTTTGAGCCCACCCTATGGAATATAAGCCCCCAGTCAACCCCTGCCCACCCTGGTAAAGAAGCAGCGGACGCCCACGCCAAGCAGTAGCAGCAAAAAGCTGTTACTATTACAGTAAAACTTGACAGGCTCCGATAAGACGTTAGACAATAAAATTAAGTGCATCCTATCAGCATCTGATAAGATTGCGGGCGGGGGCAGAAATCAGAACGAGAAAAAACAGAACGTTGAAGAGTTAATTATATTTCAAGTTGGAGTTCGTAGATTGTCTAGAAATATATATTTTTTTAAAGCTCAGATACAATTTGCGAAGGAGAAATATAGGAAAGGAAGTCTCGTAAAAAAAAACAAAACAAAAAAGCAAATGAAAACGAGGTTGAGTATGGGTCTGACGGGGCGAGTAGATGTCTGCGTGCGTAACACGTTCGATTGAGGTAAGATGATCGGCCAATTAAACATAGTTAAATGATAGGTTCCCATGTAATGCAAGGATAGACGAGAGCAATCAGGAGACATTTGAAAAATTCAAATATGTCGCTAGAAAAATTAGTCGTCGAAGGGACATTGAAATAATACCGTTATTTATAGAGAATGGCATTGAGGTGAGTCGTTAGTGAGCTTCGAAGTGTGGCGCTTCAATATTCATTGCCGAGTTGGGGAGCAGCGCTTGAGCCTGGTTATATCTCTTCATCATCAATCATCGTTGAGATGACCGGTGATAGGGTATACCTGGAATCAAGATTTCGGGGTCTTAAAGCGACTTGAATCGGAACTTGGGCCGCTGATTCAGATTTTAGAAAAAAAATTTACAAACTACACCGATTTCTCCTTTTAAGAGGAAATGTCAGGATTGGGGGGGTTGCAAAAAAAAAAAAAAAATGGGAGAAGTGAAAGAAATCCGGAGAGAATTGGGAACTGAATGAAAAATGATCAAAGACGGAAACTGACCAATTCCTTCACAATCACCTCCATACACAGAGAGAGAGAGAGAGAGAGAGAGAGAGAGAGAGACAGACAGACAGACAGACAGACAGACAGAGACAGAGACAGAGACAGAGAGAAAGAGAGTGAAAGAGGGAGAAAGAGAGAGAGAGAGGGGGGAGACCAGACCGTGAGTTTGAAATGGGAGCCATAAAACGCCAAGAAATCAAAATGATGATGACGAGAGAAAGTAGTGAAAATAACAAGAACAATAACAAATAGGGATTCAATATTGATCCTGAAAACAGTTTATACGGTTCAATCTCTTCCGCCATGAAAAACAATTGTATAAAGGCCAAGTCAAATAAGACACAGGTGCCTTGCAGATCAGACTCTGCAGAGCCGAAAATGGAACCATCAACCATATAGTAGCATTGGCACAGAAGGGTTACAAGAATAGACATGACAATGTGAATGTGTATGGGGGAGGGGTTGATCCACGGGGGAATTGTGAAAGCGACAGCGTTTTGACTCTTCAGTCTAAAAGAATAGGCACAGACTAGAATCTGTCCTCGAGAATATAACTTCTTATTTCGAGAAAAATTGCTGGAAAAAATTTGAAAAACTCGATATCTTTACTTCATAGCAGTGAACTGAGAAAAAAAAAATGACGGATTGTAAAGGGGACAGTAGTAGCAACCTTGATCTGAGACCTGGGAACAGTCCCGAAGAACCTATAATCGGGTGGGTTGGGGTAATGTGCAAGACTATCCAGACGACAGCACTACTAAATATCAGCTAAAATACTGAGGAGAGTTCCGGAGTATCGAAGGATACTTATTTTCAATTGATCTCCAAGGGAAAGCCACCAGTCACTACTAGTTTGAATAGAAATAATAATAAAGATGGAGTAAAGCAATAACAACAACGACGATGATGACGATGATGATGATGATGATGAGGAGGAGGAGGCGGAGGATTGCTAACACAAAGCAAACACCATCACCATTATCATCTGGACCCGTGGAATTATCACGAGTCCAGTTAGTTATCCATGACTATAACAAACGGCTTCTGTATTTCTTCGTATGCAACGGCAATCTTTGTATTGGCATATCTTTCGGAATTGTTTTTTTTGTGGGTGAATGGAATTTTCTACTCATTGAGAGGATTCCTGTTTTATACTTCTTCTTTCTTTACATCTTGCTTTTTCGTTCTTTTTATTTTTCACATTTCTTCCCTTTCTTCCTCGCTCTCTCTCTGACTTTTGCACCATTCTCTCCTTTCCGCCAGCTTCAACCGTTTCCTTTCTTTCCTTCATTCTCTTTCAAAGCCTTCAACAAGTTTCTCCTCCTCCCCATTCACGTTCCTCTCCTTTTTGGTCTTTGGAACGCCAGTTATTATTCTTATCACTTTTTAAGTATATTATTGGGGGAAATTACTGAAATTCTGATCTTATTTCTCAATTCTCTTTCCTTTCCCTTTATATCTCAGTATTCTGACTCTCAAACCTTCCCCTTTTTCTTCTCCTACTTTCGCATTCTCTTCTCTTCATTTTCCGCCATCTTGGGGCTTTTTTCTCGGATATACATTTCTTGATTTCCTATTAGATAAGACAAAAACTTGATAAATAAAACGCTCGTACCCCGACTCAGAAACACACACGCATGTTTGTATACTGAAAAGCATTTATCATGTGCCCGCTCCGTCCTTTTTCTCTCTCTTGCCCATAATAATCTGTCTATTAATATATTGACTGTTTATTTTCTCGTGAATCTATGATATTTTTTTTACATTTTAAAAAGCGCAGTCGTTTCTTCTTGTATAAGTACTTCGAAGGGAAAAAAAGAAAAAGAAAGAAAGCAGATCTACATTTCCTCTTAAAGATACTAACTTGAACAATTAATTAAACAAAGAGTCCCAAGCATTAAAAAAAATGTCTACCAAATCATTCTCTCTAAATGGGGATAGCGAAAAAAAAAATGTTGAAATAATCGGCCATGTTTGCTGGAATTGTCAACAGAGAACGATCCTGGGCAAGAGGGGGGAGGTTGAGGGATTGGGGATGATGGAGGGGGCATTAATGGCGCAGGGGGCATCTGTCATCGGTCTGCGCTCAATCTGTTTGGAAAGGAGCCCTTGCCATCGTCTATAATTTCGGGGGACGCCCTGGCGGTAGGCGTGATAACAAGCCAGCATGCTGACGGACACCTGGTGGGGCAGGGAAAAACGAGAGAGGATTGTAGGAAGGTGGGTCGGGGGGTGGAAAATAGGCAGAGGGGAGAACGATGTGATGGTGGGGAACCGTGCTTGTATTTGACTGAACTGCCACTGAAATGATTCCAAGAGTTGGAGCGCTGGACTCTTTCTTTTTGTGTGTTGCTCTGAACAACTCTAGGAATTACAACAAACCTTCTCAAAATTACAAACGATGCATTAAAAGCAATTTGTGCTTCATCGTTTTTTATGTGAGCATGCGCATGTGCACACACGTGTGTCTGAATATGTGTGTGTATGTATGTATGGGAGTGTGTGTGGATACGAACGTAGGAAAACTAAAATATTCACCCAGACAAAGCCACATTCCGTACAAGGCCACATTTATGGAATATAATAGCTTGTGAGATTATCATGTATTCTAAAATTCTTAATTTGCGAACCTGGGCGCCTACCGTAGCAGTGATCAGCAAGCTAGAGAGTAATGGATTCAATCTTGACTATTTCCCATTACTGTCGTCAAACTGAGCAAGGTTCAACAATAATATATCTATGGATAATCTTTTGTAGAATGTCTTATGAGAATAAAAGTCCTGTGTTAAGATAAAGTATTTACCATATTGTCGTGGAGTAATGGATTCCAAGCTCGTCTTGCTGATCATTACTGTAGTGGGTTCGATCCTCTCTTGGTGCCCACTAGTAGCCTTGTGTAACAAGTTGAGCTAATCTTAAAGCGATTTCAATATTGGAATAAGAAAAAAACAAACAAACAAAAAACGGAAAAATAAAAACGTGTGGATGGATGTAGCCAGAGCATCGGACACCAGCCTCGTATTAACATTGATGTAAGTATCCGTGGCGTCCTTTGACAAAATATTCTATTCATATAAGTTCATGGCATCATTATTCAGTCATCAAAGTATCTTTCCCCCGGCTTTTTACGGGCTTACGCCATTTTTTTTTTAGCTATATTGTACATTCCATCGTAGAAGAACTATTCCAGCTTTGATCCGATTGATTCTTTGAGGAAATTTTCCATTTTTTGAGATTGCTGAAACCACTGACCAGACAAGGTGGTGTAGCGTGGAGCGAAACAATTAATAGTCTGAAGGTGCATTTGCAACACAAGAACATATGTTACCCTTTTGCAAGACCATTGTTCGATTTCCTTGCCCTCAAAGGATCTTTTGTCTTTTAAAAACGTCTTTCAAACCAACCGATTACTTACTGCGGCATTGTGCAGTATGATTGTCACGGTTCTAGCAATTTGAAAGAAATAATTTTTTTTGAATTCAAATAAACATGGAAGGACTTTTCCTCTCGGTAAATTCTATTGAGGTTCGCATGTTGAAAGCTTTCTTTGAAGCAACCATTTTCTTGGGTTTCGGATCTTGGTAATGTTTTTAATCGTCAGTGACTATCTTGTTCAAAAATGAATTTGTCCGAGTCAAGCAAGAAGAGAAAGACCAGTGTTTAACCGACGTTAGCTTTCTTGAGTTCTCGTGGAAAACTTTCCGTAGTTTTCCCAAACGTGGTTTTGTTAAACGACATATAACTATTGACTGATTGGATGGGCAATAAAGAGCTGTGTGAATTTAGATGTCTGTACATGAGGTTCAGTAGACGAAGTATCAGAACATGGAACCACCGTAATGGATTCCCCGTTATGTATTAATTGTGTTATTTTGTACTGGTTATTCTACAAAATGGTAGGGAGAACAAAACAACCTCTGACTCACACAAGAAAAATGTAAAACCAGTTGGAAGGCAAGGTGGAGACGATCGACCTTTTTAGTGTGATAAGAATTCAAAAAAGCTGGACAGTATTTTGATGATGATAAATTCACTTAGTATATACATATCATCCAGGCTCACTGATAGTTACACAGACAGATAGATAGATGCGAATATACTACGATAGATAGGTTCAAATGCAACTAGTGTGAAAACAGCCTACTGATATATAAAAAGATAGATATGAACAGATTTAGGTAGATAATAAGATGGATGGATAGCGACAATCTGGAATTGATGGTTATGAACATTTTGTACTTCTTAATAAGTGCATAGTCTTATATATATATATATATATATATATATATATATATATATATATATATATATATAATGAAATGAAGGATTTACTACACAATAAGTTTATGTCTAGCCATGTTTGGGCTTTTTCAGAAACATAAACGTGTTTATGTAACGAATCATTTATTTCATAATATTTTAAGCATCAACTCAACTTAATGTTGAATGCATCAAGCACTTTATAAAATAGACCCATAATACATCAGATATTGCGTTACATTATATCACATTTTACTGAATTTCATATATATATATATATATATATATATATATATATATATATATATATATATATATATATGATAATTAAAAAGATATTATCGGACGTGAACGGTCCATTCAGCTGATATATTTAAAAGAAAACACATATATGTATGTGTGTGTCCAGAAAGGTTTACAATTTCGAACACTACACAAATAAAACATTTTTTTTTCAAAATTTATATAATTTCAGTCAATTATTTACAAGTATTTGTTAATTCAATTTATGTAAACTTTTCAAAAAGTTTTATGTTTTACGTAGAATTGGATATTATGGTATTACGTGTGAATATCCTTGTTGGTATCATCAAGTGTTTAATATGTAACCGTTTCGGGGATTTAAAAACAAAACAGTTATGTTATGATGTTTCCCCAGCAGTGCTCATCACACATCACCCTCTCAAGGTATGATTTTAATATTTTGTTTTGTTATTTTTGGATCCGTGTCATAATACATAATTTTTTTTATATATAGGATATTATCATAATACATTGTGTGTGGATTTTGTATTATACTACATATTTAACTCTTTGAAAGAAATGGCTTATTTACGTTGGTTGCCCCAGAACTTATTTGACGACGAGGCATCAATAAGTATGACAACAGCTGTGACTTGTTCTGTTCGTGCCACTTCTGTTGTGAGTTCATTCACGTGAATATATATATGTATATAAATATATTTGAAAATGAAGTGCCTGCGTGGATTTTGTATACGTACCCCAGCAATTAAGCTTTATCGAAATATATGCTATGTGTATGTGTATATATGTATTAGTTTGTGTAAGAGAGAAAGGGTGCAGAGAGAGAGAAAGAGAGAGAGAGAGAGTGGGGATGCGCATGTATGCTCAAATCTATGTGTGTATGTGTGAGAGAAATATTCCATGTATGAAAGAACCATTCTCAGAGTCTACTAACATCAATATGCCTCTATTGCTGCACGCGTGCTCCCACGTTGGATGCGTGTGAAGGTTTATGTCGCCAGGGTGATGATTGAACCCGACTTGATTGTCTTTCCCGGTTGAGGGGCTCTGTTGAGTGAAGACTTGAGGGAAGCGAAGATTGATGAGTCAGACTCATGAAAAAGAAAGAAAAATCCCTTATCAGTCGACTGTTCGGTAGAGGATGCTGGCGGATGAAGCTGGCGTGGTATGAAGGATGATTATATTCTTGGCGCCTAAGGGATTTTATATGTAAACTAATCCTTCGGAGAAAAATACCGATTCCAAATCCCAAAACCCCTGCCAGCAAGAGCCCGTACTTCATCGATGATGATTGTTTGAAACAAAGTTCCTTAGAGTGCAAGCCATCAATGGATCCGAGGCTAATAAGATAATTCGTAACAATATATATATATATATATATATATATATATATATATATATATATATGACACAATTATTTAATCATCATTAAAATATATATACATACATATATATACACACATACCCACACCCACCCATATGTATATATATATATATATATATATATATATATATATATATATATATATATATATATATATATATATATATTCGAAAATGAAGTGTCTACAGGATTAAACCTACATATTCTAACAGTATATAGATATTTACTAATCTCAGGTCAGTGGGACCCAAAGCTGCATGAGGAGAAGGACCCAAAGCTGAATGAGGAGGAGAGAAGTTTTTTATTGTGCTGATAATCCAAGAGGTAAGGACCCGTCAGACGCGAAAATCAGCATTCGAAATTACACATTTTTTTCCTATGATCGGACATTCTCTCTGGATGGAACATAAGCATGCAAATTTGAAGAACGAACAATATACAATTTGATTTACGCCACTTTTCGCTTCCACTAAAAAAGGCGAAGAGCGAAAATAGTGTTCAGCGCTTGTATCGCACTTGTTTGTTATAAACATAGCGGACCCTCTTGCTCACCTCCCAGTCACCTGTACCTCCTACCATGCCAACCTCCGACTACTCAGCAGCCACTATTTTCCGGTGAATTGGTTCTGAATTCAAGGTTGTCTCTATCCCAGACTAATTGCTTCCCAAGAGACAAGAGAGCTCAGTCTGCCCTGCTATTTTACCCATAACTTGGGAGAGAGTGAGAGAGTTTGAACGTGGCTCCCCGATTCTGTTTTCTGCGCCGTTAACTGTCACGCCAATCGCACCACAACATATGTATATGTGTATGTGTGTGTGTGTGTGTGTGTGTGTGTGTTCATAATATATATATATATATATATATATATATATATATATATATATATATGTATGACTGATGACCGGCTGTCCACTTTGGGGCGGAAATAGGTTCAGTGCACAAAACATTTTGTAGTTCCTTGTGGTATGTTTGCCCGGGGGGGGGGGGGGAGGCTCCTGTCCATACCCTATTGGAAAGGGGCTTTTTAGATCATTATAAAAGGTCTTAATCGATTACCCAAATTACTGTTTCTACTCATAACTATATCCCATTTAATCAGTTCTGAAACTGCTTGGACATGAACACTTCTGGTTGCCGGTCCTCGATTTATCTTCATCATCGTCGTCATCAGCCTTTAAGGTCCGTTGTGGGGTGTTGGTCGATGTCTGTCGTTGGAGAAGAGCCCTTCCAGAAGTCTCGTAAGTGTCACTCTCTTTACATATATTTATCGGCCAAATGATTCATCATCGCGTCATAACAGGAGATCAGTTCAAATAAGAGTTTCAACATAATATAAAGCATTTTATGATTATTCAGTTGGATCACATAACCAATCTCTTAGTAAATAATTGTTGCGTTGAAAGAAAGAGCAGATATAGATTGTGAATAAGCAAATTGGGAAGTTTGAGTTGAAACAGTTATTAAGGCCTTTGCATTACCGGCAGCTGTTTATCTCAATGGTAAGAGCAACGCTACGTTGAAGTGGTTACCATATATATATATAGAGAGAGAGAGATAGATAGATAGATAGATAGATATATAGATAGATAGATATGTAGGGTGGGGGTGCGTGTGCATGCTAACCGGAAGTTCGAGGAACTTGATTCGTGGAATTACTTCCTCAAGGAAAAAAAAAAAAAATTGTATGTGTGTGTGTGTGAGTGTGTGTGTGCGTGCATGTGTGTTTATGTATGTATAATTAGAGAAAATTCAAAATTGTGAGTGTATGTGTGTACACTCTATGGCTTTTCAGCGTATTAAATCTTTTTTATCTTATAACGTTTATGATTTATCTACAACGAAGTATTCGCACAATATAAACGTGCTATAAAACAAATGATCTTATCAGCTTGCTTTGCACGTGCTTTTAGGCAGGACTTTTTTTTATTTTTTATCTTTAATGCTCTCCAGAAAAACTTCGGAGAACGACCTAATACATTAAGGCAAGGAAAACTATGCCAAACAATGCATTCAACAAGACCACAACAGAACATGTCCATAACAAAAAAATATTGAATTAGATTTTCCGGAAGAACGTATGTTCAGATAACAGCACAAAAATACGTCATCAACTTTGAATCTATTCCCTAAAAGGAATTTTCGAATACGATACTATACGGAATTATCACATGTGGACGGCTAACATGTACGTGGCAAGAGGTTAACAATATTCATTGTCCAGATCTCATACAAAATGGTCGTGAAAATGAAATTAACTGGAAAGCACTCAGAGAGCGCATCCTCCAACCAATACCACACACTAACTAAAAAACTGAATGAAAATGAGTTTATATATACGTACGTTGGCAGGGAAGCCAATTTCGTAAGTTTTGATTTTTCCACAATTTGGGACAATTCTCATAATATATCAAAAGTATCTCTCAATCGAGAAAAAAAAGTCTTGGATTCAATCAATTTATCACCCTTCCAAAAATGTAAATCATATTTATCGAGAACTCTCGGAGATACTGTGTAGACAAACAAAAAAAAAAAAACATGTGCGAATACATAAAAATACATGAAAAAATAAGAAAAAAAATCGCTCAATGAGAAAAAAATCCTGGATCCGTCCCTTAAATTTAATCATTTGTCTTAAGCCAATAGCCCACTCATCCACAAAATGTCATTGAAATTCATTGGAACTTTTGTAGATAATGAGTGGGCAGACAGACAGTTAAACAAACAAATAAAGTGGAGTGAATTTATTTATCTCTTCGTTGGTAGAGGTAAATAAATGAGCAGTCCTTATTACTGATTGACAACACCCCATATCTCTTACAGTCTCTCATAAACGATGGACATCACGACTCACAACATGGATCCCCACAGATCACACATCCAACCAAGGCCGACGAAATACAAGATGGAGAGATGAACTACACAAATTCAGAAAATACTGGCTCCGTGACGCCCATGATAGGGAAAAGTGGCAAATCCTGGGAAAGGTCGACGTCCAACGACGAACGATTAGAGACTGATGATGATGATGATAGAACGAATTTCCCAACACTCGTCCTCGGGATAGAATTTTTCAGACAGTAATTAAAAAAAAAATATAGGTTGGTCAGTAATGAGTAAAATTATATGTCAGGCGGTAATCAGTAAAAAATGATGTGTCAATCACTTATGAGTAAAATAATCTATTGGAGATAAAAAGCAAAATGGTCTGTCGGATTGTAAATAGTGAATAATCGAATTGGGCGGTAATAAACCAAATGATCAGGTGGTTCTTTTAAAAATTTATTGCACTCTTAGACTTAAAAACTTCTATAAAAGCTTTCGGGCGTTGTCAAGGAGTAGTTGTACACAGTTGAAAAAGTATAAAATATAAACCAAAGAGCACACAGAGAGCGCATACCTCCGCCAACGCCATTTCACTGAAAAACTGAATGAAAATCATTTTATATACAGCTATGATGCAGAGGAGGTGACGGTAAAATAAATCCTGGATCCAACTTAAACCTGAATCAATTAGTCCCCAACTCCTCGTTGACAGAGGTAAAGAATCGGCTTTGGAATAATGGACAATGAAAGCAACTTGGAAATTATATCTAGATACCCACACCTTGACAAAACAAAAGACAAAAACGGTTTACATCAAAGACTTGAAATATCTTTAGCTCTCTATGAGTAGGATGACAGTCTTGCCCGAGCAATGAGAGGACCAACACCTATATTGAAAAAATATAAATTCAAATAAAGTTCCCCTACCCTCATGTCCCTGTCAACAATGGGATCAAACAGGACAGAAACACATCGGCTATGTCTACATCGGCGACCCATATTTGAGGTTTCAAGTGTTCCGTGAGTGGGTATTTTTTTTTATCAGGGTAGATTGAAGGGTAGGTCACTGGGTACGCGCCTAGCGACGAAAATCCCTCTTCTCCCGATTCCCTCGCCACCGATTTAACCGACCAGTCAACCAACCTGTGAACCCATTACGAATAATAATTATTGAGTGCCCTTATCGTTTACTGAGTCATAAGATGCGGTGACAGAAGGTGTAATGGTTCAGGTTTGGGTGGGGCATCTCTATGTGAAACGAAAGGTCGCTGGAGGGCAGCGATATTAAGAGGAGAAAATAAGAAACGAGTAAAAGATATGGCGAGAAAAATAGAAAAAAAAAAAGAGGGGGGGAACAGGTGGAGTTGAAGAAAACGAATTCCTTTCGGTATTGGTGAATGAGAAAAGCTTGAATGAATGTTAAACAAAATGTGTTGAGTGCCCCATTTTATGACAATGTTTTTTTTTCCACACATTTATTCTGCTGACACCTGTTGGGTTTGTTGATGAGTGCAATCATATATTTCCCTTTGTGTCCCGGTATTTCATATTTTGTGGTTTCAAAATGTCGAATTTTATATACACGAAAAAATTGGAAAAACAAAAGGAGAAACAAATACAGCAACAAAACAAAAAAAAAAAAAATAAAATAAAAAAAAACAAAAAACAAACCCAAAACAATGGGAAAGAAAATTAGGTTCACGTAAGTTTGGCTTAACCGAGGGCAGCAAGTGTACGACTGACACCTTGCGAGTATCGAACTCATTCTAATAATAGTTTACAAGACTAGCTCGCTAACTACTGCTGTCCCCTGGGGAAGCACCCCTTCTGCTTTGCATTATAGGATGCCCAACAGTTGTTTTATTACTTAAAAGTAGTTCCTGTACATCGTTAGATACGGTATTGTGGGGCGATTGTCACAGAGGCGTGCAGAGATCGTGCAAATAGTGCGCGCGTGCGTGTTGAAGTATCATCAAATACAGTCGACAAATAGTTACTTTTTTAAAAATCGTTATTAATTATCATTATCATCATCATCATTATAACATGTTCGTGTAATCATCTATGTATTTGTTTTTTTGCTTAGTTGTTGGTTCCAACGCTCCTGGTCATACCGTTTTGTCAACAGACTTGAAAATTAATATCAGTATTTAGCCTTCCTAAGTTTTTTTCTTCGCATGGTTTTTGGATAAGAATCTTTTTCGATCTTTTGGGGCCGTATTCTGACGGGTTTATTGATTCGTTTGTATGTTTCAGCGCTTCTAGATATATCATTTTGAAATAGGCATTGGTACTTCAACTGGCCCCTTTTAGAAACGTTTCTCTTGAATTTTGGAAAAAAAAAAGAAGTTTTGGGGGCCTTTTTGGGGCCTCATTCTGACGGGTTAATTAATAACATACAGAATTCTCCAGAATCTAAATGTTTCTAGTTGGCTTAAAAAAAAAAATTCTATTTTAGATGATTTTCCTAAGTTTTGACTATGATGGCGAGTTGAATACTATTTTTTTTTTTTGTTGCTCTTACGACAATTCTCTGATCCCTCGACCCAGCATTGAATAGTGAGAGGCTTTTAACTTTGATATCAAACAAAAACTGGTGCTTGACCTAAAATAGGGGGTAAAGGAAGGGAAAATGAAGAAAAACAACGTAGAAGTATGAAGAAGAATTAGCGCAGGCTTGGCTACGTTCGAGTCGAACTCACTTGCTTAATAAAAATCTAAAAGGTGAACAAAATAGAATCAATTTCGCCATGCAATATCATCCCAGAACTACGCGCCCCATCAACTTCTTCAATAGTGGTTACTGTCAATAGAATATCCAAACTCTAGCAAAATAAGTCGACCTGAGTTGGGTTTTGTATAAGTGGATATGAATTCGTCTTCAGTTTTTGAGTACGTCACTGTTTCACTGTTATTCGTGCATGACGTCATGGTTTTTGATCTGGACATCGTCGTCCGTTATTACATACGAAAATAAAGTAAAAAAAAAAATATCAATGGTAGGAGTTTGACCTCAAGAGAAAATTCACAAATAAAAGAAAGGAAAGTAAAGAGATAGGAAGAAAAGAGAAAACGATAGGACGGAAAAGAATAAAAAAAGAAAAAAAAGAGCCAAAGAACTAACTGATTAAACAGAGAAAGAAAGAAAAAAAAAGAAGAAAGGAAAATAATAGATCAAAAGAAGAAGAAGAAAGAAAGAAAGAAAGAAGAGGAAAAATAAACCGAAAAACCGCCAGGTTGAGAAGTGCGTTTTACTCCATAAACGTCTTGTAATAATGATCCAACAAACTTGTCACGCGAGCAATAACCACTGAATGCCTATGAGAATCTGCTTCCCTTCACAATCGAGTTCAAACGTTCATCCGAGCAAGGCTATCAAGCAACACCCAAACGTCACGTTTACGACCTGTTTATAGCTTCTTTTAGCAATGCTGGGTCTTGGCAGAATCCACCGACGAAGAGGAGTGGGAGACGGGCTGTTCGTGATTCAAATACGTCACGCCTAACGGGAAACGGACTTCTGTCTAAATAATTTATTCCACAGTTATCTTCTGCTCTTCATTCGCCTCTTAGTTCCACCTTTTTTTGTCAGTACTCATCATCACCATCATCATCATCAGTCTTTTATCGTCCGTGGTTGGACATAAACCTTCCCCAGGATCTGCCACATTTCTCTATCATGGGCGTCGCAGAGCCAGTATTTTCTGAATTCGTCTAGTTCATCTCTCCATCTTAAGTTTTGTCGGCCTCGGTTTCGCATGTGGTCTCTGGGGATCAATGTTGTGAGTCGTGATGTCCATCGGTTGTCTTTCATTCTCGCAACATGACCAGTCCATTGCCATTTAAGTTTTCTAATAGATTCTATGATGTCTCAGACCCTCGTTTTCTTCCTGATATACTATGCTGTTCAATGATCTCTCCATGTGAGGTTGAACATGATTCTCTCATGCACATGCTGCATGCTTCTCAGTTTGCGTGTTTGTCTCTTGATTAGGTTCCATGTTTCAGCTCCGTAAGTGACTATCGAGAAAATGCATTGCCTACAAAGATTTGATTCCCTACAAAGATTTGATTGCCTTGCAAAGTACTGCATGATAGATCAATACTGTCGTATTCCAAGCGTTCTTCATCGGCCACAGTAGGCGATGAACCCCGACTTCCATTCAAGGCAGGCAGACACAGAAGTTTAGTTTCGGTGCCTGGGGACGCTAAAAAAAATGGTAATTGCCTCTTCACTTAATGCGATTTCGGATTGCCGAGGAAATATGTACTGATGTAGGACTTTCGTAAAAGTGAAGTAGCGCTCCTTTAAGTCAATGCTGAAACCGCATTTGCCCCATTCAAACCGCTCCAAAACAGAAAGCTTGACAAAAGGTCAACTTAATCTAAGGTGATCAAACTAACTGAAAACTTATTTTGTTGATGCCAAAGCTTTGTAGTAGACGAGCAAATAAATTTCTTTCGGTTTGTATGAAAACGTGGCCGCCACACAAGCTATTTGTTTTGTGGAAAAGGGGAACTGTCGGTCGGATAAACTGAAAAGTCTAGGCGATAAGACCCCGTTCAATAGGGGTTCAACAAAAAGATACTTCACCACATCCACAACAAAAAAGACGACAAAGAAGCCTAAGTAAGGGCCAGAGTTATAAGTCATCAGCTGAATACGAAGATCTCAAGATATCGCCTTAAGAAAAGAGAGAAAAGAAAGATAATCCTACTTAATCCCTTCTGCCAGCGTCTTTCAGTCAAAGGTAAATATGGAAGTGGCAGACGACATTGCTGTAGGTTAGGTTGGTAAAGAGAAAAAAGGTATCACATACCAGACACAGAAAAAGTAAAGAAAAATATCATAACAGCTAATAGGATATTTTTGAATTTTTGATAACAGTCGTTTCTTTTTCGCCTTTGCTATTAATTAAATGACATTTTTTCTATCCAGCCTATTTTTTATTTGACCGAGGGGGATGGAAAAATTCACGCCTTTGTCATGTTGAAGTTGAGAAGAGGTAAGCTAACATGATATAAAATCGCTTGGAAACAACTAATTCGCTTAGTCTTGGGTTATCTAAATTTTTACTTGGAGTATTTTCCTAATTCGCTTATTCTTAACTGAATGGCCCAACGAGGTGGCACGACCTCCTCAAAAGGTGTAAAGAATTCCTGTCGAAACACTCAATACGAAATCATTTTTTATTTTATTTTCAGGAGAAGTTATCGGGCAATCCTTTGATAGGATACTAGAGGTTTGCTTTCAATAACTTTGACAAAATGAAGGTCACTCAAATAGAGCTGTGTTCAGCCTGTATTATATATTTTTGACGAGAAGACTACTACAAATATATGCATTTGAGGCTGAAGTGTTGCAGCTCACGGTGTTTTTTATCAACAGATCCGTAATTTCAATTTCGATTTTTCAATTCTGAAAATAGTTGATTCTTAATCAATATATTTATTGATTCTTGATATATATATATATATATATATATATATATATATATATATATATATATATATATATATTTATATAGTGTGTGTGTGTGTACATATTTTATATATGGCACGACTAATTATCAATTGGGTTGTATCTGCCAAACGTATCTGCCAAATTCTGATCAATAATTAATCGAATTATACATAGAGTATGAACACACACACACACACACACACACACACACACACACACACACACACATATATATATATATATTCTAGAATAAATAATTAGAGAAAATCAGTTTTCTTTCAACACGACAATTATGTTATTAAGAAATAATTTCAATATAATATAACGCAATTCCTTATCATTCTGTCGGATCGTTTATCCATTTTTCAACATCACAATTGTCGCGTTGAAAGAAACAGATAGAGCGGAAAGAACAAAGTGAGAAATTGCAGTTAAAACAGTTATTTGGGCCTTTGAATTACCGGCGGTTGTTTAACTCCATGGCAAGAGCAACGCTACGTTGAAGCGGCAACAGTATCGGCCGCAGGTTCGGGTCCTGTAGCAGAACCATTTTCTTTAATTGTTTATTCTATCTATGTTGTCTAGGCAAAATGATACATTCACCTTGTAATGACGGGAGATCACTTCAAGTAAGAGTTTCGATATGATAGAAGGCAATATATAATTACTCTGTCGGATCACACATCCATTTCTCAATAACGTGTGTATATATATATATATATATATATATATATGTGTGTGTAGGTGTTTGCTTTTCGCCATTTTTTTCATCTTTACGAAAAAGAGCAAGGAGCGAAAATAGCGTTTAGCGTTTGTTTTACACTTATCCGTCATAAAAAAAAAACAGTACACGGTATCTTTTTTCTCGTACCCCCAAGTGTTCTTTACATCCTACCACCCCATTCGAATCGGCTCCGTCTAACAAACAACAATCGCCATCTCTTGAGTCTGAGAACGCTCAGAATTTTTCCACTCGTAGATTATCAATTTCACTGTTGATTTCCCTAATAATCTGACAGTATAGTTCTTGTAGTTTAGTCAGCGTGGGTCGCTGATCGGCACAGCAGCGTATTTCTGTAGGCGAAAAGCTCATTGTAACTAATTCTGTAACAGCTCCACAGCGGACGTCTAGGGAACATTTTAATACACGATTCACACCTTCTGGGAACACTGTGCGGGGTCACCACTTAACGAGTATATACGGTACAGGCCTTGAATGGAGGAAAACAATAAGAGATGTGGTAGCAACAGAATGCAAAAAGAATGAAAAGCAGACGAAAGACAGGGGTTGAAAAAACAAACAAATACAAAGAAAGAAAGACACTGACTGGTTGAAGAGAAAAAGAAAGAGAGAGAGAGAGAGAGAGAGAGAGAGAGAGAGAGAGAAAAAGAAAGAAAGAGCTGAACGAAGCATGACGATGTGTGAGAAACGGCATCCTCGTCTTAAATAGTGCCGACATGTCATCTGACAAAAGACGAACTGTTGGCAGTGGGAATTGAAATACAAAGACAGAAATATTGGGACTGGGTAGTTGGGTGGGCTGACAGCCGGGTGGGGCAGCATTAGACTCTGCTCCTCTATTCCTACATCCCCATCCTAGCCATAATGCTTAGTTACTGTGAACGGTGCGCGTGTACGTACTTTTTGCAAGTGTTGTTGGGGATTTTCTTTCTTTTTTCCCCCTTTTTTTTGTTGTTGAATTTTTTCGCGTTTTGAGAACAAGTTCATGAAGTAAACCAGAGTTCTCTGAATATTGCAAGCGTCAAACGGTAAAGGATTGAAAGAGATCCACAGATAATTCATAAGTTTTATAAGTTTTGACGAAAACGTTACCCTGCAACCCCAAACAAAAAATAAAAAACAAAAAAAACAAACAAACAAAAACAATAAAAACTGTCGTACTACTAACGTCTATTGTCAGCACGTCATGTTCGGGGTGGTCATTTAAAAAAAATAAAAAAAGGGGTGATTTATGAATAAGTTACTTGTCTAGCCTTTTGTTAGGCAGTGATCACTAAAAAGTCTGAATTTTCAAAATGCAAGCGTTAATGACTAAGGGATAAACTTATCATAAACTTACATAGCAAATTGAACCCACCCTACCAAAAGTAAACTATAGGGGGAATCATTCAGAAATAAAAAAAAAACAATTTTTTCTTCTAGACGTAAGGAATAAATGTTCAAATTTCAGTCAATCTCAATTGTTGCAGCGTGTACACGTGATACATACGTAGCCAGCCGGATTAACTTAAAAGCTGAAAAAACCTGTGTTGAGAGTTTTTGTTGACACTGTTAAAAAAAACGAAGATCACGAAATACTGTGCATGATTTTAAAATATGAGCATTCAAGATTTTGTTTAAAGCTGGCATCGAACATTAACCCCTGTATTCAGTGGTAAACTCGTAATTATCAGACACGACTGAGGCTCAATTTTCAAAAGTTATGTCGAGAAATTTGGAAAACATAGAACTTTTGGGAGAAGGAAAATAGAGATATGGATCGGACTACTTATTTGATTGGGGCACTGGAAGAGAAACGCACCTTTCCTGGGCAAGGAGATCGGCCTGTAGTTTTGTCCTCGCGTTGCAAAATACGACATAGCAATCGTGTAGGTGGGATAGTCAGTTATTCTACATACATCGTATTTACCATGTGTATCACCTTCAAACTATTACCTCGCTCCGTAGAACACTGTTTGTCTGGTGAGCGATTTCAACAATTCTGAGATATCAAAACATTTCTCAAAGAATTAGTCAAAATCTGAATCGTTCTCTTATCATAGAATATGCAATTTAGCCGAAAGGTGGCATTTTGTCAAGGAAATCCAAGTAAAAAAACTTTGATGACTGAATAATGATACTATGAGCTAATATGAAGAAAAGATTTTGTCCAAAATGCAGTACATTTTTTGCATCGATTTAATGTATATATGTAGGAGAGTTTGGGCACCGCATCGTGGTGTGATATTTAGCAAGCTAGTCTCGCAGATCATTACAATTGAATAATGAATTCGGGACCCTTACTTGTGACATAGTACAAAACTAAGTTGGGTTTAGTAATTTCCTATAGATATGTTTGTGGAGGTTCGAAGGGGTTCATGCAACTAACACCAAGGGTAAAACTTCCGGTTCTATTGGTTACGTTCATTCTGATTGATTGGTTTGATTGGTCCCTGTCAAGGTTGGCTATGGGGGGAACAGCTTCTAACTACCATTGTTTTGGTATTTGGATGGTTATACGTGGCTGGTTCGCCTAACTGCCCACTCCTCCACTATCTTGGCTGTCAAGGTTAAAAAAGAGAGTGATTATAAGTACATCAAGCATTCTCTGTCTGTCTGTCTGTCTGTCTGTCTGTCTGTCTGTCTCCCCCCCTCTCTCTCTCTATATATATGTATATGTGTGTGTGTGTATATATTAATAAATGGATATATGATCCGACAGAATGATTGCGTCATAATATATTGAAACTCTTGTTCGATATGATCTCACGTCATTAATATATCACTTGGCCTAGATAACGTAAATAAAACAAACTATTTAAGAAAATGGGGCTGCTGCAGGAATCGAACCTGCGAACGATAGGGTAGCTGCTTCAATGTAGCGTTGCTCTTATCATTGAACTATACACACACACACACATATATATGTGCGTGTATTTATGCGTGTGTATGCTTAATCATATATATATATATATATATATATATATACACACATACACTTATATATATATATATATATATATATATATATATATATATATATATATATCAAGTCACGAACAATGGCTACAACACTAAATACTGAATAATTTTGGTTAATTTGCAATGCAGAGTTGTTCGTATTATATCTAATAAATCTTTCCTTCATTCTCTAGCATACCAGTGACGAGATATGTTGTCAAGATAACTGCCGATGAGACAGAATACAAGGAGAAGTGGATTCGGTATCTCTTGTTGGTAACCACAACCCTCTTCTCTTAAAAGTAATCAACAAAATCTAGAGAATGCGCGAATAATGAGGAAGTTGCTGAATAAAGTGCAGAACACTAGAAAACGAAAGGAAGAAAAAGCCTAACTTTGTACTGGGAGGAAAAAAAACACGAGCTGGTTCCTCCCAACACCCCGTCTATCATAGCTACACCATGACAAGATACAAAAAAAAAATGAAAATGATGATGAGCATGTGCAAGCTTCTGTACATTAGTTCAATTCTAGGCCCAGGTAATGAAATGTGTAACGGCTAGGTAGTGTGTCTAGCTATGTGCAGACATCTGTGGGTTTGGGTTGATATCAATCGAATTGTGTGCGTGCGTGTGTCGCAGCCACACAAATCAGAATAGGCGATTAATTTTCTGGCTCCGAAGGCTTTTCTCCCAGGCTTCTTGAACCTGTTCTGACGTCATTGAGCACTTCCGGTTGGATAAGCAGGCACTTGATGTTCTTTGCAGAACACTTACACACGGCCAAACGTTGATTATTATCTTAGCGCATCAACTAGTTTTAGGAGGGAAGCATAAATGCGGTTTAAGAATGAGTCCTTATGTGATATCTTCAAACCTGAACAGCGGCTTTTCGACTTTCAAGACCACGCAGATCTTATTCCTTTAACGCATGCTTATATATATATATATATATATATATATATATATATATATATATATATATAAATTCTAGGAAACTTTACAGCTTCAAACACTTTTTCAAGATTCATGTTATTTCAGTCAATTTTTTTCTAATATCTGCAGTATAAGTTTTGTTTTCAATGTTCGATACAGAATTAGATATTATGGAACCAAGTGCGAATTTTTTTCTTGGAATCATCAATTGCTTACCATATAACTGTTTCAGGGATTTAACTTATATATAATAAAATTCGTATGTGCTAAACGTTGCTAAGAAAGATACAAGAGGCAGATGAAGAGAGTTGGCAAATGGGGGTAGGCAGATTGTTGTACGTCATTCTTCCAAGTTGAGTGAGCCTGCATACCGTGAAAATCGGCATTCGAGATCCTGGCTTTTATTTAGACTCAAACATTCTGGTGGCAGTGAAAAATACTCAATTATCTCAACATATATATACAGAGAGAGAGAGAGAGAGAGAGGCACACAGATAGACAGAGTGAGTGATGTATATATATATAGAGAGAGATAGATAGATAAGTATACACTTCAGTGGTAATGCTCTCCATGAGAATACGTAACTCTCTCATCTTTCATGGTTAGGTATTTATGCAGATATTTAAACCATGCAAAATACAAACCAAAATACACTTCTGATTCAACGAACAAAATATGTTAAATTTTACATATATTCTTTCCAGAGCATATGCAAATAAGCAGTGGAATATAAAGGGAAATTCCTAAATTTTGTTAACCATATAAACCCGGAATCCTTTCCCAGAATCTTTTTCGGAATCACCTTCATCTTTGATACCAGAGAAATATCGGCTGTTGACCTTGAAAGTAAACTTTTACTTATGTCTCCACAAATGCAAATTAGTTTCATGCCCATGTCGTAGAAGTTCCGTGTCCAGATAAATAAGCAAAAAACCATCATTCATTTAACACCTGTCGCCCTAATCTAGAAACCATGAATGAAATTATCCAATAAATATCTTTTCCAGAGTAAGGAGTGGCATTTTATTCAGATGACGTCATTGCAAACACTTTTAGCTCTCGGGAGAGTCTATTTGCAAAAAATCTGCTGCTTGAATTGTTAATCAACAAATTTTTTTTTTAACTTTCTTCTTTTTAGTAGCAACAGATTTCGCTTATAGCTATCCCATCTACCGACAAAGGAAAATCGTGGGATTTTTCCAGTGTCTTGCTTACTAGCAAAGACTTTTTAATCACTATTTCCAACATATTATGATAAAGATAACAGGTTCGTTAGAAGACAGATATGGAATGGTTTCATAGGTTACGAGATATTAATTCCGTTGTGCGACATAGTGACGTGCCCAGAAGATAAAAGCGTATCCAAAGGTAATTTATAACGAAGCATGGAAAATTCAGCTTAAAAGATATGTTCATCATTTTATCAGAGGCGGGAGGGGGTGATATATAGGAGCTAAACAGACTGAGGTGTCTTAGTGGACCATTCGTGTGCTGTGCGATGAAGTGAATTCTGCTCGCCAAAACCTTCTTCGCAACAACATTATTTACCATACTTCGGAATAACATATCAATCAACGGAGAATTAACCAACGAACAAGTTACGATCATTTAATACTGAAAAAAAAAAAAAGATGATTAACGGAAAGAAAATCTCGATTAACTTCAATGACATGGTGGCAATCTGGTCATTTTTCCACCATATTTGTCACGTGTCTCGACTATTAGATCCAGCTATTCATTTATATGCGTTTCAATGTGTTTTTTCCCCCCGAACCTCTTGTACTGACTTACGCAATAAGAGAATGGTATGAGTTAAATTCTATTTGTTCGTCTCAGGTCACGAACAATAGAATTATCAAAGATTTTATTACTGATGAGAAAGGTTTGCGGCGATGTCTGCATGTGATGTTCTATTCAATTCTTCCGGCTGTTCAAGAGTTTAAAACCTTGAAATGAGCTTTAAAAAAAAACCAGAATACTTATGTTTTATCGTCTTTTAAAAGGTTAGCCATTATATACGATTCTTTATGGTGGCATTTGAGTTGACTATGTGTCGATTTTATTGTATTTCTTCTGTTTTTATTTCTCTGACGACTGCAGTTTTTGCAGCTACTTCAATATTCTATTATATTTCTCTTTTTATCTCTATAATCTCTTCCTTATTTATTGCTTCAATCTTTTTGCTTCTTTCTCCTTGCTCAACACTCTCTTCTATTCTCATTCTTTTCTTTCTTTCTCCCATTCTTTCTTTCTTTTTTTCTTTTTTCTCTCTTTCTCCCATAACCTCACCCTTCTGCTTTTCGTTATTTCTTCTTCTTCTTCTTCTTCTTCTTCTTCTTCTTCCCCCTCCCACAAATTACTCCGCCCTGTTTTAGGTAAATATATCAAGTTTCTAAAATAGTCAAGAAATCTGTTTCTTTTGTCAAAGGCACTGCTCCTCCTATTTTGACTCCACCCTCCCCTTTCTTACAAGTTCATTCAATCTTTCTCCCTCTCTCTCTCTCTCTCTCTCTCTCTCAACCTCTCTCTCTACCCAACCTTTTTTTTTATTCTCCGTAGCATAACCTCTCTGCTAAACTCTTTAGACAATATCCCCTTCCTCTCTCCAGTGGCGGCACTATGTCCGACTGCGCCCCACCACTGCCTGCAAATTTTTTGAAAATTATTTTTTTCAGGATTCCTCAGATATGTTGTACCCCCAGATCTACGGCACCCCTCCCTTATGCAGTTACAGGGTCTGTAGGTCCCACGCGCCGCTACTGCTTTTTCCCAACGCATAATACTGAATATTCTCTAACAATACCTTATTATCAATTCGCACACTTTCCGTTTACTGCGAATTACGGAAATTTCAGTCCATGCAGTTCTATGGCTAACTCTATAAAATTTCCTGTTTTATTGTGATCTTTGGCAACTCAGTTCTATCTGTGAGTCAAGGATTTTATCTTGCAATGGAAAACTTGTTATGGATTATCGTGCAATGAACAAGGGCTTTTATCTCACATTAGATAACTATTACACTTGTTACCTGTCGAAGTTGACGTGTTAATCTTCGTTAGTAAGACCGTCTGTTGTAGAGAGAAGTTTAGGAAACGAATTTCGTAAGCCATTGTTAGTGAGTCCGATTTCTACGGCGTTTTGACAAATGACAAACAAATATCTCAACTCAGTGTGTATATGCCTTTGCCTCCAGATAATCATTAACCTCAATTTAGTAAGACACAAGGCTATCTTTCGAGTCTGGCTTGCTAACCATCACTCGGAAACAGATAGGCGCTTATCAACGTACGATTGTTAGCCAGCTCTTCTCGCAGACCAGTCCGCTGGTGTTGGGAGTACGATCCTCATTGGGTGCCCTGCAATTTTGGCCTTGTGCTAGACTAATTCATACTTAGAAAGAGTGACCTCTATTGTAACATGATGGTTAGAATACTCAGCACGAAGATTATCACTACTTTAGACGTTCAATCGTCACTGAGTGCCAAACATATGTGGCCCCGTGCCCAACTAAGCTTAGCTTAGTAAATACGTACCAGAGCGCCCACCATAGTACGATAGCTAACCCGCTTATGTTACTGATCAATTTGCTAGTGCAACGAGTTCATTCCTTACAAAGGCTGTTTGTTTTCTTGCCATCGGATTACATCAGCAGTGCTATTTAATGACTTGGTGGTTCTTTATTTGAAATCGCGATTTAAAAGCCATGGTGGTTCTGAATCATCCCAAGTTATTGTCTTTAAGTAATGGAATGGAACCAAGGACCGGTTATCTTTAGCCCAAAGTTTCCCCTGCCCAGTTGGTAGAACTATAGGAAGAATTACCATTAGGCATTTACTCCCGTTCTCTCACGAAGAAAACCGCATTACGAAACCACGCTCGCAAAAAAGTTTGATTGAGTACCCTGAAGAATTTGTTAACGACATTAACATACTTTAGCATGTTCGTGTACGTATGTATGTGTGCGGGCGTGTGCATGCACGTAACAGAAAGAGAGTGTGCCTGTTCGTCTATTGTTTAATGTTTCGGGTGCTTTCTCAAGGAGCTATGTTTTTGCTAGTCAGGCAAATCAATGGATCCGAACCTCACTGAGTCCCACTCTTTCATGGCTTCTGGATAGTTGGGTAGATACTACCCTCTCCACTCCTGTGATGTCACCTCCTATCACTTCTGTTCGGCTGAGGGCCAAGGTGTATTAATAGTCGGCAGTTGAGTGGCGTCAGTAGAGTTTCAATTTCCCAAGAGACAGAATTTGATATAATGCCATATGCAGTTACGAAAAGAAGGGTGCATATATAATAGTGGCCTTGTGTCGTCTATGTTAAGTTTCTCTATGTACAAGATAGTGTGTGAGATTGGAAAAAAAGACAAGAGAAAGAAGCGAGTGTGTGTGTATGTGAGATTGGAGGAAAATAACTGGGAAAGATAAGACAAAATCAGAGGGTGGAAAAGAATTTGTGTACGAATGAGAGAGAGGCGCTAGAAAAATGAAACACGGAGTAGGTGGGATAGGGAGATAAAAGAGAAAAAGATAGAGAGAGAGAGAGAAAGAAGGAGAGAGAGAGAGTGTGTGTGTTTTCACACGCAAAGCCCACGTTGCGTAGGACTTCTAGTTCTTTTGAGGCACAAGGTTATGGCGTCAATACCCATCCCACCATCCTCTGAGAAAGACCCCTACCCCAAGAAAAAAACCTTCAATACATATAAGATAAATAAATAAATAAATGACTAGAAAAATATTATAAAGATAATAAAACAATGAAAATAATTCCTCGAATGAAAGACAAATAATTCTGGGACCTGAAAGAGAAAAGAATCGGCTGGGAAAATTGAGATTGGTCGAGATGCCGATTACAAAAAATTCTTTTGAGTGAAACAGAAGAACCCCATTGGGAAAAAAGTGAGTGAATGACAGATGAGAGAGAGAGAGAGAGAGAGAGAGAGAGAGAGAGAGAGAGAGAGAGAGAGAGAAAGAAAGAAAGAAAGAAAGAGAAAGAAAGAAAGAGAGAGAGAGAAAGAGAAGAGAGAAAAAAGAGAAAGAAAGAAAGAGAGAGAGAGAGAGAGAGAGAGTTGTAAGTGAGGCAGAGAAAGACGGGTGTTGGGGTGAGAGGAGAAACGAACAGGTGGAGAGATAGAGAAAGTATGCAAAAAAGGAAGAGGGGCAATGGAAAGTCGAAAAAAAAAGGAAAAAACAATAATAGAGAAGCGGCAAGTCGAGTGAAATCAAAGAGGAGAAACACACACATACACATACACACACGTGTACGCATACACATACATACATACACTCACATACACATACACACACACACATACGCACACACGTAGAAAAAGGGAGATAAAAATGATAAAAACGATGGACTGGTTAGTTTGCTCCATCTCTGTTGTTTCACAAACCAGAAGACGTTTTATCTTTCATCCGGTTTTTGCTCGGCATTCTTTCCCTTTATATCTTTAAAATTCGTTTCTTCTCTGTTGTTGCTTTTATGTAATGCTTTAGGGGTGGGGGCGAGTCTGCCCAACGGTGAAACACCTGCAGTTAAAGCATGTGATGCGGTTTCTTATCCTACACACACACGCACGCACGCAGGCGCGTGTGCACATGCTCCAGGGAGCTTGTACTCAATATGGAAGTACATAGATGTTTAGAAACTAGTATATCTTACAGTTTGTATAACCTGCACAAGAAAACGCAATTATGAGTTTATTAAAGTTATCAAGGAGGAAGTTAGAAAAAACAAAACAAAACAA